>SMLS01060091.1:0-26940 GCA_004785975.1 Popillia japonica
AGAACCTAATAAATTGTAAAAATTTTGGAATAAATACAGGAGTGGAAAAAAGTATCGCCAACATAATATAATTAAGGTCAAGTGGGGTAAATGTGAAGTATTTTTTAATAGTTGACATAATAAAAATCATAAACTACATCAACAACTAGCCATGCCTATCAACAAAATTATCTACAAAAAAAGAAATTCAGTGATATATAGGATTATGTTTACAATATCGTGGACAAATTAAGATGTTCTTTAAATCTAACTTTAGAATGATAAAAATTCTTATATCACTGTTTTTTTTGTCGAGCTCTAACAATTCTGTTCACGGACTAGGAAAAAACATGGCAAAAAAACCCAGCCAAGAGCTAAATTTGATAGGTGTGATTAGGTATTTAAATTATTATAAATAATACTTAAATTTTCAATATCTGTAATCTAATTGTAATGTTCTAGGAAATTCGGAGTACCGTATCAAAAATTTGTGGGAATTTGTTAAATTTGTAATTAAAAAAATGGTACCACATTATTACGACTGAATAAGTTTAGTTGATCAGAATATTTAATTAGCACATTCTGATTTTAGAAAAGAGAATTTAAGCAAAGTTAGATCAATTTTAGACAAAAATAGTTATCCAAACGAATTTTACGAAAAATTAATAAAAGAAAAAGAATATATAAAATATACAACAGAGGTAGTAAACAAAATAGTAAAATATCTCACACAATTCAATACATCAACAACTTAGGTGACAAAACCAAATACGAATTTAAAAAATCAGATATAAATATTAGATTTACACTGAACAATAACAGATAGTTATTTACAAATTTAAAAACTAAGATTAAAAAAGATAATCAAAATAATGTCGTATATAAATTAGAATGCAAAGACTGTGATAAATGTTACGTAGATCAGACTAGACAATACTTAAAAAAAAACGACTTTTTTTCATCAATACACTGTAACGCATTACATAACCGCAGAAACTGCTTTTTCTAAGCATTCTAAAGAGTTACGACATAACTTTGGTTTCGAAAATGCTAAGATTTATAAAAAAGAAAATAGTTATAAAAAGAGATTAATTAATGAATTGATATACATACATTAAAAAGAGAATAAGGCGATCAATTCGTCGAATTGATATTTAAAGTTTAAGTATTATTTATAATAATTTAATCACCTAACCACGACTGAATTTTATCAAATTAAGCTCTTGACTAGGTTTTCTTCACCATGTTTTCCTTAGTCCTTGAACAGAATTTTTATAGCTTGACAAAAAAATAGAGCGATATAAGAATTTTTAGGATTATAAAGTTACATTTAAAAAATATCTTAAATTGTCGACGATATTGCAAACACAATCCTATAGATCACTGAATTTCTTAACTGGAAAAACTTGTACTACTAAAAAATTTTGCTTGTATCGAAACCCCTTGTAGACAAAGGAAATCCAGTAATCACTTAAAATAAGCTCCAAAAACTGGAAATTAGGTCGAGTTGTTGATTGTAAATATGACTAAGTCCGAATGTTATATCAGTATTTATTACCCATGTAATTACTCGTTAAAAAACGTCATTTACTGACAGTTCAACGAGCTGGCTTAATTTGAAAAAATTGTTAGACGTTTGTTTGAAATTGTTGGCGTTAGAGCAGCGAAATATTTTAGTACAGGAGAAATCTCGTATACAATCCACTTATGTGATGCAAAACACACTAGTGTAAGTGTAAGCAGATCAGCTTTAAATAAATTAAATAAAAAGTTTGATGAGACGGGATCCGTTTTTGACAAAAAGAAGCCTCGCAAAGCATACAATGATGATGATACAAAAACGTGAGGTAAGGCCGAGTTGTTCATTTTAATGTTACATCAGTATCGTGGTATCTGTACTTGTGGACCTTAAACAAAAAAAATGTTGATTTCGATAAATCTTTTCTTGCGTTTCTGTTCGTACGCAAGGATGGCGATGCAACACAACCATTTATCACATTAATTTCTGAATAAGAAATAAAAACGTTACTTGTAATACAATAATTTAATTTTTGATTATACAATTACTCCGCATACTCTCCTCCAGATCCATCACACTCAGACCTGGTACAATTACTCACTGAAAGTAATTGAAATCACAAATACCAAATACCGGTCAATTTCCAAATGATTTCAAATATCGATTACTTTCTTTCGATCGATTACTTCATTACCAATTACCAAATACTTTGACAAATCACGATTTTAAATCATTTAACAGATAATTAAAATACTTAATAGTAATTCAAATACTAAAAAGTAATTCAAATCCTCAAAAGTAATTTAATTACTCAAATGTAATTCAATTATCGCACTAATTCAATTACTCAAAAGTATTTAAATTACTGTAAAGTAATTCAAATATTGACAGTTAGACATGAAGATAAGCTTTATATTTGGGTTAGTATATTTGTTGTAATTTGATAACCTTACGGCATTTAATGGTAGAGCCAATTCCTTTGATATTTACGTCTCCAAAACCACATGGATGATGTTTGAAGTGGTTATCGTTTTTTGTTTCTCTCCCAAGAGAAAAAAAAAATTGTTTGCCTTTGATTTACAGAAGACCTATCCAGAAGGAATAGTCTTTATCATTGAGTGTCGGAATAAAGTTATCAATGAAAATGAGTTTAGATTAGGTCGTTATTGTGCAAATTATTTTAAAATATCAGTATACATTCACTGCTAACTTTATCTGATAGTTAAATATTTATAAATTGATGTACCAGCTAAATGCGATAGTCTCTGCTATTAGGTAATAAAATGTTAAACACACAAATAATTATTAAATATTGAGTTTATTATAAACAAAAGTGAAATACAAAAACAAAAGTAATAATTACGGAATACAAAAGTATATCCCGATAGGTTTAATTCAATTACCTAAGAATAATTCGATTACTAAAAATGAATTAAATTATCAAAAAATAATTGAAATACTGTAAACAGTATTTAGAGATAGCGTTAAAAACAAATCATAATTACAATTACTTTTCGAAAGTATTTGCAATCACAAATCACAATTAACATAATACAAAGTGATTTAAAATAAAGTAATTCGATTAACCAAAGTATTTAAATCGTAATCGAATTAGTAGGTATTTGAAATACTACCCAGGTCTGATCACACTCTTCAAGTCTTTTACTAAAATGTTTATAAACGTTGTTCAACCTGTCAATATTAATTTTTTGAACGGCTTCCGTAATCCGTATCCGTACGTCATTCCCATCCGTGGCTGTTAAGTCTGGTGACCGAGCTGGCCAATGTATTGGTCAATGTCGTCCAATCCATCTACCTGGAAAATGTAAATTTCGGAATTCTCTAACAATTAAGGTGCCATGAACTGGACACCCATCGTTTTGGAAATAGATACGTTATTCCACGCTATTCCTCTTGCTCAAGTGATGGCAATAAGAAATTCTGAAGCTATTCTAAGTAATTATGTCGGTTTAAAGTTCCATTAAAAAATAGGGTCCAATGATTCGGTTGAACACCATTCCGCACCAAAGACTGACTCTTATATCGCTGATTTCTGGCGTTAGTTCAAAAATTGGGATTATCCTATGACCAATATTTACAAGTTTACGGCGAAACAGTACCATTTGTGGAAAACGTAGCTTCATCAGTAAACATTAACTTCTGATAAAACAAACGATGTTCCCTAGTGTTCTCGCCAACCTATAAACAAAACTCGAGTCTAAAAGCACAATCTGCAATTTCAAAGGTGTGTATGAATCTAGGTTTATATGGAATAATTTTGTTCGCTCATCAAGTTTTTTAATTAATTTCTTTGAAGCTGTTCTGCTTACACTTACGTTCGTATATTTTGCATTAAATAACTGGATTGCATATTTATATGTTATACCATAACATTTTATCAGATAGATTCGCTGCTCTAACGTCAACATTTTTTTCAAATTAAGCTCGTTGAACTATCAGTAAATGACGTTTGTTAAGGAGTAATTACATGGGTGATACGATACTGATATAACATTTGGACTTAGTCATATTTAAAATCAAAAACTCCATATAATATCCAGTTTTTGAGCTTATTTTAAGTGATTACTGGGATTTTCTTTGTCTACAAGAGGTTTCGAAATAAGCAACATTTTTTAAGCATAAGTTTTTCTCCTAAAACACATATTTAAAAAGTTTTCCTTATAGGAAACTCCATCACTTTACACACTGTATATGGACCAATAAAAGATATATGGGCTTACAGTCAATGGTGGTTACTGCAGATAAGATTGTTAGGCTTAGCTTCGATAATGACAACATTGCGTACAATATGAACAACATTTTAAACAAACGGCATTAACTAATAGAAAAGAATAGTTATATGGCGTTTTCGTTCCTTAATTTTCTATGAATTATTTTGCGTTTACATATAGTTTAAGACTGAAGGACACGATTGCGATTTTGTATGATATGTAAGTTTTGCTGTAAATTTGCAATTGAGTTGAGTAGCACGGTATCCACGCCGATGAAGAAAGTGGTTCATGCTGGTGCACTACGTAATAAATCACCACAGATGTCAATTGCACTGGAAAGAAAGCAGAACTAATTAAGTTCCCCAGCAAACCGTTTAGCTACTACTAGTTGTGGTATCGAAAATAGTGTTGAAATGAAATTTTGATAAAAATGCTACACTCATTACACCAGCATAGGATACGCAATATTGCAATGGATAACGTAACACCAATTTAAATAAATCTGAACGAAGAACGCAACATCTAAACATGCTATTAAGAATTATTTGCATACGTGATACGCAATCGGGCGGCGCACTTGACCATAATTTGTCTGAGAGGAAGTTACTAGGTATGTTTAATTGATGGGAACCGAACACACTTTGGCTTATTTGTATGATCAGGATCTTATCTGATTACAGATACATAACGTGTAGGCAATTATTTCGAATTATCCAAGTTTTTAGTCAAATTGAGAGACTTAATGTCTAAATTACTTTAATCAACATTCAGATACAGAAAATTCTCCACGTTATAAAGACAGTGGGAAGCGCATGAATATAGAACACTTATCGGAGTACAGTATACGGCACTAATAATCGAGAGTAGAGCTGAATGGGCCCGACTGAACTATATCGCGTGTTTAACCACCATTATGGCTTGGATATTACAGCGCTAATATCTTAATAATGTGCAAACGTTCTATTTATGTTTAATTATGGCTGGGGATATTAAGATTCCTGAAGCTGTATCTACAATTCCGTTGCAACACTTTAGAAGTAACGTTCTGTCATTATGATATTAACCGAATGCCGTTGGCAGCGGCGAAAAGAAAGAAAAACCCATCACCTTAAAAATTTATAAGTGCAATACTCGCCGTCCCGTAATTCTACGAACTTTTTCGTTATTTAGACCCTTGCGAAGATGTAACGTGATTTATTAGCGGGAACAATGTTAAGTGAGTATAAATTATCTTAATGGAGTATTTTATTAAAGTGCATGGCTGTGGAATTAGTTGGGAATTGTTATGATGATTCCATTAACCCTTTTTTGTAGCAGCATATGTATCGTAATCCTTAAATTTTATTAATTGATAAAAATTCTATCCTGCTACTGCAGAGAATCTACAAAAACGCGTGATACACCATGCATACTAACGCACAGCTTAATACCACTGTATTACTTTAAGGTTAAATGGAAATTACATAGTAATGCATGCAAATCCCTAGACTAGATACACTAATTGCTTCCACGATGCATGAAGCATCAGTAAATCCCCGATATATGCATCAGATCCTCCTGTCATACTCTTATAACCGTCGCCGTACACCCGAGACGTCAGGTCACAATCTATCGCATTCCCCACAGTTTACTTGACTAAAGACACATCATCCGAAGATCAATCATGCAGCATTATCTTGTAATAACGTCTTACTTCCACCTACGCGACGTAATACGCGATTTTTTTATCGTGCGAATTTACTCCTCTTAACCAATTACGATTTGACAGCCGATTGATAACTTCTTTGCCCATCATCGCTGATACCCGAGAAAGAGCAATTTACTTGCCGCCGGGCAAGATGAAAATTTTAAGAACGTCACCAATCAAAATGTTTCTCGTTCCAGCGGAGAGATACATTTTTAATAGGTTAAATTAGTAAACATTAATCAACCGCTTCGGATGTTTAAAATACAACAATTAAGCAGCTTCGTGCGGAGCCAGTTGACGAGGAACGGGTTGGCCGTGAGCGGCAGTGTAAGAAATTTCGGGGCAAGGTAGGTTAGAGTCTTCTTATCGGATTAATGTTGGTTCGGAAAAGAAACAAAAAAAAGATGAGAAAACGATCTCGGTTTCGAGAGACGTACTTATGTGTAGATAAAATGTCGATTACCACGTAATGTAGTGTTAAAATACATAAATGCATGCATGTGTTGTTCGCTACCTTTACAGGTGATACGGTAGCTTGTTCTGTTAATGGAATATGTGGACTGATATACAGCCAAGCTAAAAGTTAATTCTTAAACCCGAGAATGTCTTGTTTAAAATAAACAAGAGATTGTGTCTTTTATGTTCAGGTTTATGCGATATTGATAATTTTTTTTGTTGTATTTTCCCAGGTCGCAAATTATGTTGACAAAGAAATCCGTTTATTACTAATAATAAACTACACAATGAAATGACATTGAAGAAGATTTAGCTATAGAAAGTTTTGCCATACCCAACTAATGCTGGAAATTTCTTTATATTGTTATGTTATTATTGTTATCGTTCATGCTATCTCCTTATTCGTGTTAGGAGTGTTAAATTAAAATTAAAAGAAAAATTAAATTAAATTAAATTAAATTAAACAATTATATTAATTAATTAATTAAATTAAAAATCAAAAAACCCAGATTATAATGTGAAAAATTTTATTCAAAGTTTATTGTAAAAACACATCACAAACACATATAATACATAATTACATCCATTTCGGCACAACAAACATAAAATTCAAACTGGAATTACGAAAATCATCTTTAAAAAATATCAAGCAGTACATTTGGAAATTTACGAAGTGGTAGGCCTGGGTGAAACGGAGAAACAAAAGGGAGGGGAGAGTTGTTTACAAGTTTTGACGACTGACAGACAAAACAAGTCACGAAAACCTATTTTAACGAAAATACAACATTTGAAAACAAGTAAAAGTTTATAAGTGCCCATTAGACCTTCAACCATCAAAATTAAACTAGTGAACAGTGAAGAAAACCCGAAAAAAGAAAAACAAGATTGGAAACGGCAGGGAGGAGTTTGCAACGCGCACAAGAGGATATTGGATACGAAAAACACACACACATATTAAATTACATTGGGAAATTACAGGTAAGGGTTGAGGGTGGGCTATTTAGATAACCATTGTAAAAAGTTTAATCACATTATAATCTGGTTCTTCCTAAACTGTTTATATTTTTGTTTTGCATCATTAGTGACACACAACAATATGTAGGTAGGTATATATTAATTTATTTGCGCAAAGGAGATTGCCTAGACTTTCTATACATTCGAATAGGCAACTTACCAGACAAATCATCACTCGACAGAACTTTTCCGCAATATTCTTCAGCTCTATTGCGCGCTCCAAGATGACACCCACACAACATGGGCAACACAGTCGTCCTCTTTGTACAGAAACCAAACTTTGCGCAATTTAAAACTACAGTACAAACTGTGTATATCTTGGTAATTGACAATTAATCTGTCTCTGTGATATAGTTTTGCGCTGTTATGGTAGTTTAAGCGTGACAAAATGTCATTTCTAACACTTCAAGATTCAGATTGAGATTCAGATTCTTTATTCATTTTGTAGTGCAAACAGGTGCATAGAGTATGTAGAGTCCACAAATCTAACATTCATCTTTACTACTGTTCGGAAATCAGGTAACATGAGTGGCTGATACAGTATTTGTCCCATAATCGTACACATAGATAAGTTCGGAAGCGGATTTTTTTGTAGAAAAACAATTTGTGGACTTTATTACTACATTTGAAGTAATGCTGATTATGCAATTTTTTATAATTACATTAAACACTTCTTTAGCCTGTACACTTCCTGTCAACTCATTGCCTACTATTGGTGTTTGATAATTTGTGCAACTGATCGCATTTAAGTTAAATTATAACACTGTGTAGAAATTCAATTAAACGCTGTAGGTATGATATAATAATATTTCGACTTAGGTTTTTTGACGAGGAGGTGTACGCAATAGCCATTTTGAATCGATATCGTGGTTCTCAACATTGTGAATTGTTGTATGTAACAATTTTGCACGTTTCACGTAAGGATCTTCAATCGATCAAAGTAACGCAAACCATCGCAAAAACAGCTGTCGATGTTATAAAAACTACGAAATATTGCTGATGTGTCAGTTTTTTTAAATAGCTTTGAATGAAGAGTTCAATAATTTCAATGTGACTACGTATGAGAATACTATCGGAGACTAATTAATAAAGGAACTTTTGTTTTAAATGTATCCAATTAGTATACAGGGTGATTCATAACCAATGGGCCAAATTGTAACTACACGTTCAGAAGTCCAAAATAATAATATTTTCATTAACAACAATGGGTCTAGGTCTGCTCCTTACTGAGATACAGGGTGTTAAGGCGAAAAAAATAAAATAGATTTTTGTTAATAGATCAGCTACTTTTCTAGATAATGACTTGAAAATTCGGTATGAACTAGTTTTTGTAAGGGCAAACAAGAATATGTGAGAGGATTTAACTTAACTCGTAGATGCTGCCACATGCACCATATGAATTAGATGAAAAAAGCTAACAATTTTTTTTCGCTCATTATTTTACAACTTACTTATTTAATTTAGATAGCCTCAACATTTTTGTAGCAAAAAGGTATACTTCTTCGATATCCCAAATATTGACGATTTTCGAGATATTTGGATTTTACAAATTCACCGCGTGGCCCATGCGGTTGTACTTTACATTTACCTAACCGTTATTGATAATTGATAAAAATATTAAAATGAAACTATACAAAAATTTCGTAATAAAACAAATTTATTTTTATAAAATAGAACCACTTACGACAACTCTTATCAAATCCTACATCTTAAAGTTGTGTCAAGTTAAATTAAATTTAAGCTTTATTATTACCTACTGCAAAATGTTTTCGGTATGACCACCACCAGCATTTATACACGCATTTAACCGTTTAGTTAAGGATAGTCTGACTTTAGAAAATGTGGCGGGATTGTTTCGTATTGAATTGGCTGCATCTTGAATTCTATTCCATAGCTCGTCTCGTGTATTTATAGGTTCAGCATAAACCATTGATTTCATGTAACTCCACACATAGAAATTAAGTGGATTAAAATCGGGACTGCGAGGTGGCCACTGAAATTCACTACCACGTCCAGTCCAACGGTGAGGGAATGTTTCATTCAGATGATCGCGCACAACAAGTGAAAAATGTGGAGGAGCACCGTCTTGCATGAACCACATATTTCTTCTTAGTTGTAACGGAAGATCTCCCAAAAGGTCGACTAAGTCATTATTTAAGAAATTTAAATATGACTCTCCATTTAAGTTAGGAGGTAATTCAATTGGGCCCAGTAATGTGTTGCCTATTACACCGCACCACACTTTTATTTTAAACTCGTGCTGGAAATGTCTATCTTTCTTTAAACAAGGGTTTTCGGTTTCCCAAGCATGACTATTTCGCCAATTAAAAACTCCGCGTTTGGTAAACGTTGCTTCATCCGTGAAAAGAATGTTATTCAGGAATGTTCGATTATTATTCAATTTCCCCTTTAGCCATTGACAAAATTCAACTCTGGTACGATAATCTCTGGGAAGTAAATTTTGGACAGGTCTAAAATGATAGGGATATAAATTTTCCTTGTGAAAAATTCTAATCACTGACGGTTGGCTTATTCCAGTAGCTGTAGACAATCGACGAGTGCTTATTTCCGAATTTTGTTTGAAGTTTGAAGTTAAATGAAACGAAGACCGTGTAGTGAATTTGTAAAATTCAAATATCTCGAAAATCGTCAATATTTGGGATATCAAAGAAGTATTCCTTTTTGCCACAAAAATGATGAGGCTATCTAAATTAAATAAATTGTAAAATAATGAGCGAAAAATTTTTTTTAGCTTTTTTCATCTAATTCATATGGTGCATGTGGCGACATCTACGAGTTAACTTAAATCCTCTCACATATTCTTGTCTGCCCTTACAAAAACTAGTTCATATCCAATTTTCAAGTCATTATCTAGGAAAGTAGCTGATCTATTAACAAAAATCTATTTTATTTTTTTCGCTTTAACACCCTGTATCTCAGTAAGGAGCAGACTTAGACCCACTGTTGTTAATGAAAATATTATTATTATTGCCTTCTGAACGTGTATTTACAATTTGGCCCATTGCTTATGAATCACCCTGATATATTTTTATTATCTTTTTTTACTTATTTTCCTGATATTTTTTCCACTTCTAGGTCAATTGCAACACTCTAATTCGTAAAGGTTTTGGAATAAGTTTGATCTTTATTCGAATTAGAGTGTTGTAATTGACCTAGAAGTAGAAAATCGCCTGCATATCACGAAGCAAATTTGTCACTTCACACACAATCAGTTGGGTTGAAAAGCAATCAGAAAAGGTTTGGGATTATATTCAGACAAACCAATGAGTTGATATGATTTATAGTCTGGTGGTACCTATATATTTTAACATGAGTCTGGCCCAGATGTAATCGTAAATGGCGCTCAACTGTTTCCCAATTGAAATTGAATTCCTACTGTCCCCTCAGAATGAACTATGCTAACCTCACTTACGACTAATCATCACTAGAAGAAATAGTTTTTGGAAATGATAAGTCAAACACTTAGAAACTCAATTTAAAACTTGATAGAAAACTACCGTAGGTGCTGCATGTTGACAAGTTAGAGAGATGCACTACTGTGCTTAATAAACTAACAGATATATAGTAGGACACTCATAGTACAATTACAAATCAACGTACTATACTAACAGCAATGAAACAGTTTAGGTATTAGAAGCGTTTGGTTCCTGCAGACTGTGCACGATATTAAGAATTATATTTCAGGCAAATTATTCATAAACGATATTTTATGTACACTCTCTTTCTAAAGTAATGTCTCCCCCAGCCAACGGGTTCATATCAATAACGTCTTCCAATGGAGGTAATCTAGCCGTCGGGCGCCCTCGGTTACGGAGCATTGCTATAACCAAGGTCGCCCGACGGCTAGAGTACGTCCATTGGAAGTTATTATTGATATGAACCCGTTCGCTGGGGGAGACATTACTTTAGAAAGCGAGTGTACAAAGTCTAAAGCATTTATACTACGTAGAAGAAACTATAGCTGAATTCTTAAGAAAAATTTCAAAATAGAAAATTTGGAGGACATTGATTTACTATGGTCAATTATTTAACCTAAACATAAATAAACATGATATTAATAAGTTCACTATCTCTGCTGAGGGACTAAATGATGATTTTTGTAACATTGGTATTCAAACCACTAATATCTTGGTTGTGGGTGACAAAAATGCAGATCTGTCATCTACAAACCAAAAACATGCCATCTTTTTTCTGAGCCCCGTGGATCGATTTCAGGTGAGCACATTGATAGGTGGACTAAATAATAGTAAATCTCTGGACTTCTACGGCTTGCACAGCTCTTGCATAAAGCTGGGCAGAGATGCATTTATTGATCATTTAACGCATTTAATTAGCCTTTACTTTGGTAGTGGCACAGTGCCAGAAAAGTTAAAGATATATAAAGTTACCCCCATATTTACTCTTCTCCAAATAGCTACAGACCGATCTTCCTAGTACCTACATATATTATTTAAGCTGTTAGAAACTCCTTTTAAAAATAGACTTGTTACATACTAATAGAGGACAAACAATAACTCGCAATATGGCTTCCGTTCCGGTAGGCCCAGTATTGTTTCCCTAGTTGATATTATTAGGTATGTACTTATATTACAGATGAGTGGTAGCGGGCTAGAGAGGTCATGGGTGAATTTTTGGACTTGGCCAAGGCATTCGATTGTCGATCACATGATTTATTGTTGGAGAAATTAACGCGTTATGGAATCAGAGGACCGCCTTTATCATTTGTAGAGAGTTTCATTAAAAACAGATATCAATGTGTTGTTACAGACAATGAAACATCAAGTCTAAAACATAATTCGTATAGTGTCCCACAAGGATCCGTTTTGGGGCTCATTCCTTTCATTTTCTATGTTGACGACATCAATGATTTCATAAAATTTAAAAATGTAGGCCACGTAGATGATACTACCATCTTTTATAAAAAACAGAGCAATTTTATGATTAAGCGGTGGACGCTCTTGAACAGGCCAAATTGCATTTTGCAAGTAATAATTTGTGCCTCAACCGAGATAAAACGCAAAAAAATATCTTTAACTTAAACCCTCTGTGAACCAATTTAATAGTGTGCCAGTCAAGTTTTGGTCTGACTTTGGATGGGAAATTGACAAGGGGAGCACATGTGGATGCCATGGCTGGTCGCCTGTCAACAATCATATATATCTTAAGGAATTTGGCAGGTGTTATCACCACCAATGCCTTATTAATGGCATATCAAACTCCTTTCCACTCAATTGCGAGTTGTGGTGTGCTCTGGGGAGGATCCGCACTGCAATGAGAATCATTTCTAACATTAACAATAGAGTATCCTGCATACCTTTTTTTCTAGAATGTCTAGAATGTGATTTACTGCAGGAGTAACTTAGCTCATATTACCGCCAAACGGCCTAGAATACTAGGAACACACAATATCCTAACCCACACACAGAATCTAAATTCATTTAGATACATTTCTATAGAACTATACAACCTACTTCCTACTAAATGCAAATACCTTACAGAGATAATGTTCAAAAAAGTAGTTAAAACTTACTTAACGGATAATGCATATTATACTTCCATACTTGTATTTGTGTTTGATGTGTACTTGTTAACATTAAGTGTTGTTTGTTATTTAATTTTAATTTTATCTAAAACACATTCTTGCAAAGAATTTACTAATAATAAATTTGCACAGAGATGTCAAAGTAGTTTCTAGAACAGAACATTTTCTAACCATTCCAATCAAAAGTCTAAATAAGTGTTGTCAATTTTTTTAGATTAGACTACGCAGTTGCATAACTAATCGCACTACTATTAATCACTGTCAGTTTGCTACTGTCAGTTTAAGTATAAAAATGATCGGAGAGTTGGATCCTGACAGACCTCCACCACTGGCACCACTGGTGAAAATGGGAAGCATTCCAAGTGAAGGCGCTAAAACAGGTTTATAATGTTGTTTCTGCAGATCTGTTAATAATTCTTAAAGAGTTAGCTTAGGAAGCTTAAAAGATGTCCAATGTCAGAAAAGTAGGACGGCCTCTGAAGAAAATGCTATATAAACCGTGAAACAAAGAAGTCGTCCTCAATTAGAAAATATTTGAGCAAGATATGATTAGACTATTAAGATATTTGCAACAAAATATTTTATCCATATTTTATTCATCACTTTCTGAACAAACTTCACTAAATAGAATTATCGCAACTAAGTAAATATCTCTGAAATTGTTCAGAACATAATTTCTAATTATGTTCTCTTGAGCTTAAGTAGGCGTGTAAACAAAAAAAGATCGCCAACTAATCATACACCTCCGTATAAAAGTCAAATGCGTAACGGAGGTCTGCAACTGGTTATAATCACCTGCAGAGATAAGCGATCGTTACGCGATAACGTAGCGTAATATAGGTATAAGCACCGACAGATAAAGAAAGTTCCCATTCACTCGATTCATTAGAAATAATTTCCACTCGACTAGGCAAGAACGGAACTTGAAATTAAAAAATTCCTATATCGCATTTATGTAGCTTAGAAGCAACACCGTTTACATTAGCGCATCTAGCTGCTTCAATTATGCGATAAAAAGACATTACTGCACGTAGAGGTGGTACCAATTAATTGCAGCTTTAGAGTCATGAGAAATTTCCGAGATTATGTTTTAATTTAACTTATCAAACTCTTAAGATTTTTATGGACTCAGTAAAAGTTTATTATGTTAGAAGAACTACAATTAACTTTGGATTTTAACTAGAAATGGGTTTGCATATCGAAATTTATAGTAACGAGCATTTAATTTGCAGTACTAATAACCCTAGACCCAAACTGAGTTCATGCAAATGTAATTGCTGTTGTGGTAGAACTTGCCTAACCGCTGTAATTATTGCATCCATATAACTGCTTAGTTTTATTAATTCTTTAGATATATTTAACCTTGAAATGTTTAAACGAATGGATTCTGCGTGATAATCTCCTAGCTGTAACCAATACACAATGATATAATTTTCTCTCTACAACAATTATAATTCACTTTTAATCTTCTAGACATTTAACTCATTAAAATTTTAATGTTACTAGAAGTGGGACCGCAGAATGTTTCCTTAATTATTGTTATTAATTATTATTCAGAACAGAATATAATCTTCGCAAATCATAGCCTGTTTGAATTAAAACTATTAAGAAGACTAAACGACTATAAAAGCCATCGATTTCGAATTAAATATTTTTAACTATTTGAGTTTCTGAGAACGTCGGATCTCAACCCATCCATAACCATCTAGACGTTAAAATCATTATTTCACCATAAAGATCCATCAAACTCGAAACCAACGAGTGAAAATAAAGACGTTAAAAACATTATACAAGAGCTCGAGCTGCTTGGTATATTCGGAATAAGAGAACGTTATCGTTATTAGTCGAAAGAGCCTAGCTAGGGTTGCGGTAAGCAGTAATGGACAAATAATTGTAACGCACATAGGCGGTAGCCGATGGAACTCTATTTAGATAATAACCAGAGTAAATTTTTCAAGTCTGAGTGAGCCTCAGAGTTAATCGTAGCCCATGTACCAGGTAACATACACATATATATATATGTTGGATGTATATGGAACGGGTGGAGAATGAAACGAAACGAACAATAATCGTTTGAATTGTTTTTAGTTCCTTTAATGACCACAAGGCGTACGGTAGCTACCAATTAAGGTAGCCGCTATGTCACTAATTATCGTACGGAAAGATAAATTATTTTTAATATTGCCCGGAGAATGTGTTTATGATCGACCGTAAAAGATATGAAGAGAAAAGTACGTGATATTGTCGACAATATTCTATATTGGTTGATATTTTAGTCGCGGAAATGATAAAAAATATTCCCAGATATTTGTGCGACAGAATAAATAGAAGAAGGTGTTTACATGAAATAAAGGATGTGTGGAAATTCTATACTTATGGTATAAAATCCCAAGGTGTGTTTCCTTGTAAGGACATGCTAGAGCATATATGTACATATTTGTATTGAAATATCTTAGTGTTTTTCTGACAAGAGATGGAGATAAACACCTACTTAATAGTATCATTACTTTACATGCAGAGGTTTACGTCAAACGGCTGATTTAAACAGTAGCTCTTTATAAAGGGTTGTCCAATAAGAACGATATGACCTTCGAATGAAATAAAAAAGAAATGATTTCAGATATAACCACACTTTTTATATTATCTTAAACCTCGGCTTCATGTACACGACTGAATTCGACGAATCTAATTTGGAACAACTTTGTGTAATAAATCGGGCGTAATCTCACGAATGCAGCGTTCAATGTCCAATCTCAAAGCATTAAGTGTGTCGTCTGACCTTAAATTTCAAATAACCCTACAAAAAGTACTTAATCTAAAGGAGACAAATCACAGCTTCTTGGAGGCTAGGGAACAGTTGAATTTCTTGAAATGATCCTTTCTCCAAACTTTTCTTGTAGTATGGCGATAGTTTCATGTATAGTGGGACATGTAGGCCGTCTTGGCGGAACCGCATATTTTCTAAATCAATCCAAGCATCCAAATTTGGCCATAAAAAAATCATCATCTGTCGGTATCGTTCACAATTCACCGTAACTAAATCTCCAACCTCATTTTGGAAACAAAATGGTCCTACGATACCACCTTACCATAAACCACACTATACAGTTACATTCAGGTGATGCAAAGACTTCTCGTGAGTCTGTCGTGAATTGTTTTCACACCAAAAACGGCAATTATTCTTATTTATGTAACCACTTAACCAAAAATGCGCTTCATCTGAAAAGATAATTTTTTCCGCAAAATGGCGAAGCCTTTCAAACCGTTCTAAAGTCCAAGCAGCAAATTTGCGGCGCCGACGATGGTCCAGTTTGGTGAAAAAGTCGAGGTGGATTGTTGTCGATTGGGTATAATTTTACCGCAAGACATTACACCAGCTCACACTGCATTGGATGTCAAAATATTTCTAGACAAGCATAACATAATAATGCTGCACTATCTATTTTATTCACTTGATTTGACATTTTATTCACTTACTAAACTCTAAACAGTTTTTAAACCGTTGAAGCTGAGAAAGAGAAAACAATATGCACCATATAAAGGTGCGTACTGATTTGAGCATTTTACTGCGAACGAACCGAACGAGCCGAGCGCGCACAACCGAACCGAACAAACAAAGTGAGAAAAAGCTTGGTATATTCGTAGCGTTCGTACTGTTTGCCGCGTTCCCATGTTCGTCAGTTAGTGTTCGTCGCGGATAAGTATGGACGCGGAAAATGTGATTGCGGCTGCTGGTGCATTTTTCATTATACAAGCCCTTATTAACACTAAGAAAAAAAAATCGAAAAAAATGTGGGCAAGGCGCTTGTTTTTACGGCGTGAAAATGCAGTATTGCTGAGGGACATGGATAGGATTCATACCCAGAATTTTACTCGAATGTCAGCAGAAGACTTTGAGAAATTAATATGCCTTGTGGGACGTAGGATTGCCAAAAGGGATACAAAATTTCGAAAATGTATACATGTCCAAGATCGCTTAGCTATCTTTCGTACATGTCAATTAATTCCATACATTTTTCTCTGCTCCAATCCATACTTTTCAGATCACAAATAGTTATTTGCGGCGAACGATTAGTGTCGGGACGAATATCCGTATCCACTGAACGCGCACGAACATCTAAATCCCTTTGAGCAAATCACATTTACCGACAAGCGGCCGATAAAGTTTGGCGCGCTCGGTTCGCCAGAGTTCGGTTCGGGGAGACGTACTGACTAGGCGAATTTGGCTGTGCGCGTTCGGCTTGTTTGGTTCGTTCGGGGCAAAATGCTCAAGTCAGTACGCGCCTTTAAAATAACAAGACTGCCGGCATTGTTCTGTATAATATATGTATATATCTATTATCGATAGTCTTTCTACCGTCTGGTGTAAGACATGTTCTGTATAATAGAAAATTCAAATGGATGGAGGAGCAATATAGGAAAGGGTTTGTATCCAAAGGTATGATATTTTATAGCCACCTCGGGTGCAACTTTGTCGGGATAACGTCATTAAAGTATCAGTAACGGAATTATTTGTTCCATTCTATATAACAAAGTAACCTCCGAATAAAAGATGTACATCTGTCCGGTATAGTTGAACTGATAAAATAGAATTTTTGCAGAACTGCAGCCTCCACGCACGAATCAATCTACTGCCATGAATTATCTGCTGTCTATATTGAGTTAATAATCAACAAGAACACTTCTTTAAAGAACCATTATATCACCAAAAGAACTAGGGTTGGTAGTTGACAAACTCACACTGACAATTATCTACAAGTACACTGGACGTGCCAAAATTTCTAAGTCGCACTGCAAAAACATTCCTACGCATGCCCTTGAAGTAGTACTAGTACGAGTGTTTATGATACATAAATACAAAAAGATTAAAAATGAACAAACTGAGCCCAGCCATTAACCCAGAAATGAGTTAGAACAAAAGTAAGAGTTCGATGATGATGCTGCCGTGCCAAATTACATAAATAGCTACAGAGTCACTGTATGGCTCATCCGCTGACCACAGATGCGGATCCCAAGTTTGTACATAAAGATATTGCTGAAAAATTAAAAATTTTCATCTAGCCTCACCACCTCCTAATGTTTCTGGGATAGAAGAGGAAGTCCTTGAGTGCATTAAAAAGTTAATTAACATTCTAAGCCCCCAAATTGTACAACGAGGACTGAGCAGTCTGTTAATCAAAAACCCGACACAGATAGCGGAGATATCTATAAAAGACTTGCTTTTCTCTAGGGCAGCAACGAAAAGTAGTGATGTACATGTTTTTCTGTGTGTAAGAGATCCTATAGATTCTAATGAATTAATTTATTCTCTCTTCTGCCTCTCTACCTTGCATAGATAATTAAAGCTTTATCACTGGTGCAACAAATTCAAAACTCAATTAAGAGAATTCTTATAATTTTCTTATGAATAGCTAGAGACTAGTGGCTAACTTAAAACTAAATCCTACATGTTCAAGTTGGTGTTCGCAGTTTAGCTTCACACATCATTTTCCATATTAAAATAAGATTGCTTAGGACTATGGGAATAAATTTCTCCAACAAAGAAACATATTTGCTGCTAATTTTCGGTAAAATGTATTTTTGTATTTATTTAGAAGTTTCAGCAAATTAGCTTTTTCCTGAATTTTGTCCTGGTATAGATGTATGAGAACAGCATTAGGACATTTTTTGAAGCGCCTATTGGAAAAGTATCAAGAAGAGACTTCATACACTTTAAAGACGGCGGTTTAATTTTTGTTTGATACATCTGCGACATATTTTTAGTAATGCTTATCCTATAATAAATTTGATCCAATAAATAAATAAGTCTCAGATACTTAAAATATGCCGAATTACTACAAAATATGCAAATAATATACGAAATGCATATATTATGCAAATATGCAAATTTATGCAAACTGCATAGGTTTGGAATAAATTTCATAAAACCAAATTTATAAAAATGCTCGTACACAGAGTACCGTGGTCGGATTTTAGTGCTAGCGTTAATTTCGATAAAAATAAATTAATTCTGCAAAGAAGTGCTGAAAACATGTCCCAAAATATGTCAGCAAACATTAACAAGACACAACAAATATTGTAAATATTTCTTCAGATTACTATAATTGGGTGGTCAAATATTTATCAACGTGAATCGATGTCGTGCTGTAATTAAAAAAAAAAAAAACAAAAAATTGACCGTAGATGGTACTCAATGCTTAGGTATCGACGTGATTTTCGAAAACCATACGCTTCGGATCTTTGGATACCCGGTGTGTAATTCTATCTGGCTCTGTGTGTGGTTGATAGTGTCCGTATGTGACTTTTACCATTTTACGATCAAGCAGAATCATAACGTTTTTAAAATATGGGCGTGTAGTTATATTTTCTCCACGATTTTTTGTTTTATGTCCGCGGTGGAATTTGTAGGTGACCATACGACGTCTTTAACGTCGCCAGTTTACCATATTTTCCCTTCGTTTTTAACGTTTACAAACCTAGTAAGTGCCTACACTTAATTTCGCTTTATTTATGGAGATAATTAATGTTCGTTGCTGTTTTTACGACTTCGGCTTGAAGCATATTTTTACGTTTCGCCTTCTCCTCGACGGATATATGTAATAATTTAATGCTTATTGTATTACATATGAGCTATTAAAATTAATTTAATTGGGAATACCACCCAAACACTGTCGAATAGATTTATGTGGAATTTTAACAACTGCTGTTTTATGTTCCCTCTAATAATGATAGAACGTAACGAACTAATTAAATCACGCATGGTTATTGTAGTATAACTAAGCATTAATTTAGATACAATTTTAATTTTGTTTAACGTGGGTAAACATAATAAACCTTTCGTTTTAAATAAATTTCTAGAAACGCGCTCCAGGTACTGACCGCGAACAAGTTTCACCTTCCCGAATTATTGCATATAAAGCAATAACTTTAATTGCACATATACGGCGTACAATTAAGTAACTTTATTGATGTTATAACCGCAATAAGAGCCGAACAAATTATCTTCGGCAAAGTTATATGGTACGAGATCTGTAATCATTACCAAATAACCCGTCGTTTACTCGTACAACAATCAGAGAAATACTTTACTGGCGCGACTTGTCATTAATCTCGAAGTGAATGATGTGAAGAAACCTGAATAATGTTGCTGTGAGTGTAAATAAAGAACCGAGAGGTTATTTCGCGTCATATTGATAAATAAAACAAGGGCAATCGCTTTATAGATTTTTGCTAATAATCGCCAACTTGATATATGTTTCGGTACCCTTTCGGTAATTATTTCCAATTTATTTGTATCTCTCCGATGCTCGAGCAGGTTGTAATTATATCTTCGTTTTCTTTCTGAGATTATCCGTCTCTTTGTTTTTTCGCGGAGGATGGAACAAGGAAAAGGATAGACAATGCAGTGGCGGCACGTTGAATATGTCGATAGAAATAATAATTCAAGCGATAACTAGACAATGTTTTACTCATTTAGGAATAGTAGAAATACAGCAGTTCCTGAGACTGAAGAAGTTACTTTAAACAACAGAAGAACACTTTAAAATGATTGCATACGAGTTACAATGTTTTCAGTCTCAAGAATGACAAAGAAAAAGGGCTAAAATGTAACAAATAAAGAACTGTATCAGTGAGAATTTTTGTCACATAGAGAATTATGTGCAAACCAATAAGCCAAACTTGTTTTACCAGTTGAAGAATTGCAACAAAACAAGACGACATTCACACCATTTTAGGTAACTACCATCTTTCTTACCATCCAAGAGATTATACCCCAAAAGTTACATTTTTTTATTATTCAAGAAAAAAATAATTCCAACAGTTGAGAAATAAGAATACATAAGACTCATAGAACCACATACCGAGTATAGAAGTTTGTGAGGTCCAACGTTCTCTAATATTTTGTAATAATTCCGGAATTTAGCAAATAATTTTGGAGCAGGCTTCTCAGATAGAATGGCTCCAGGCGCCTACACAATAAGAGGTAATACAATTGATGTAGTAACACCAAATAGTTTTTGACACTGAGCTATTTGCCCAATAATTACGGATAAACAAGAACACTTAAGAAGTTCAGATTTCAATCTACCAAACACAAAAGTTAAATTTCCATAACTGCTTGATAAGTATGAAGTTTTCTGGTCTGTTAATAAACATACCTTTTGCACGCTAGATGGCAAATTTTTCAAACAAAGCGGTTTCAAAAATTGAATGTTCTGAGAGATTTCAATGCTAAACTGATTAAGTAGCAAAAATAATTTCGGGAAATGAGATAGGAGTATATTAAACGTGAGCTTGTGTGTGGCTAAACCGCAGTTTAGGGAGGTCGTCTCCTTTCCTTGTCACCAGTGTCCTTCCACGAAGGAAGACCGTTCACTGTTGGGTCAATCCAGTTGACCTTTCGCTCGGTCTTATAACCTACCAGCACTATTCCCTTACGAAAATGTATGCTGGGGAACTGCAATACCTTTACCGTGCGTCCTACCATCGTCTCCACCAGAGCTACCTCTAACGAAAACGACAGGTAGGCGTTCAACATCACCAGAGGGTATTCCTCTGGTAAGACCCCCACCTTCGTGATCTTGACAGCTGTAGTATAGCTGGTGGCTTGCCCAACTTTGCCTCCTCTTCTTGAGCTGTGGCAGTGCGTTTGGTGAGATATGGTCACTGCCCCGTTTGCCTTGGCTCGTTCCAACTGTTTCAGGGGTAGTCTTCTGCCTTTCTTGCTTGTGCTGGTAATGCAATCAGGTTCCACCTGGTGCCCCAAGTTAGAGGATCTCGCAAACTAGTCTTCTATCTAGCCACGCATCCCTTCGGCCGGACCCCTTTACCTTAGGATTTAGGTTTTCTCTCTATCCGGGCGGTTAAGTTAGGATTCCCCAATACCTCGCCCGATACGATCACGACATCATGGAGGTGCCTGGTATGACGGACAGATGACATGCTCCGTAAGGCACCGTTTAAACACGGTGCAAAAGGTTTAGCCACAACAGGACAACAGGGTCAGGAGGTGGTGTATCAACCTTGGTCTGTCATTTCAATAGAAACCTGTCCGACATGGGTGACCCTGCCCTCTATCCTCATATCACACAAGCTCCATCGCCCGCTGCAAGAGCTTAACTCCAGAAGCTGCATCAAGGTGCGGATACAGCGATGGAGTGCTCATACAGTAATCTTAGAAATTAAATTATATGAAGTTTAATAAAGATAATCATTTCAGAAGAAAGGTGCGAGCAGTAGGCAAGAGATGTCCAATAGAGTGGTGAAAAAATAGGCAAGAAGGTTGATAAAGAACATAGACGCCAGGATAGACAGGAAACACGGGCACCTAAACTATCATCTTCTTTAATGTGAGCCCATCAGAATAGTGCGTATACTGTCAGCAGCGGACGTTACGGAGAACTGGAGCGGATGCTAGCCTGAGTAGTGCACCTCCAGGCTGGTCCAAAATCTTGGTTGACATTTGCTTATAAACTGAATACAAGTGGGCAACAACGGGACAAGCACACATCGCCCAATAAAGGAAGCTGGCTAGTTCTATATTTTCGTTCTCGGAACAAACTGAAGACGTCTAAAATTTCTGATACTTCCAATAGTTTTTTAGTTTTCTGAAATATCCCAACATTGGCTACGCAATAATATATTTACAGTTTCCATATCTTTAGTATTTACAACTAAAATTGCCTATTACTTGAAAACGGGTTGTCCGCCACTGGCGGTTAAGGAGTCGGTGGAGACGAAACATGAGAAAGAAGAAGCGAATAGGCATACACGTATAAAGTGGGAAGAATATATTTTCAGTGAGTCTTCGTTCAATCATTGTTCAGGAGGGATTAAAAAAACGAACACGAGGTTATTAGCACCGAATGCAACACCAGTTGTATTTCAGGGGCTGCATTTTCGGCGCACACGTAACCATGCCAGTTATGGATGATGGAGCACCTCGTTCAGGCTTTCCGTGCCGACCTGTCCGCTCGGCCAAGAATTAACAATGAATCATTTAATAAGTAACATAAAACACAAGGCCATTATACCCCCTTGTTGTTGATTTAAGCGCGACTTGCAGGTATATGTGTATATATGCTCATATTGTGTTGTGGATACAGATTGTCCCATAAATGGTTGATCGTAACGTTTTGACGTAAAACATATGGCAAATATCTCGTATCGCGGCAAGTAATAAATCAAGTGCAGTTTACCTCTTGTGTAATATAGTTTACATAACATATGCGCAGCATATTGGCTGCTACTAATCTGTAACTTAAGACTCATCTCATAATAAAATTATTTTTATTAAATACTGGCAATATTGACGGTGGAAAAATAGCATCCAAGTAATTTCTTGCATTTGAACGATAGAGCGATGTGTTACAGATTCTGATAATCATGTAGCTAACATTAGAAAACACTGCTGAAAAATAGCGTATCTTATTTAAATCATTGCTAACGTGTTGCTAACTGCATTCGTATACTGACGAAACTACTGGCATTGGAGAACTATTTAGAGGATAACAATGCTCTGATAAGTATTTTGGGATTTGAGATTTATTATATTCCTTTTGAAATTTTTTCCTACCTTAAATCTTCTTTTTCTATATCTTTCCTATAAACTTCAATTATTTGGTATAATTATTGGCAGTAAAGCTATTACTGCTATTAACAGTCTCCTGAAAATCTTCAACAAAACTCGAATACTGCCTGTTTCACAGAGGCTAATTTAAATTAGAAATCTGAATCAAGACTCTCTCCTTTTCAGGCATTCTTTCAACAATTATCCACACAAGTTTAGAGTTCACAATAAGTAAAGACTCTTTAACATGGCAACAAGTACCAAAAGTGTTTGTGGAGATTTTAGCTATATTATTCGTTTGACTAGTCAACACACAAAAATGATTTTTGAAGTTTCTTTTAATTATCATGAATGTTTTGGGTCCTCCATCTTGTGATCGCAGTCGTCTGTAGGAACCGAGAACTATTTTCACACAAAATTGTTGCTGTGACAGGGCTATTAAGACTACTAATGTACAACCTGTCCCTTTCTTGAAGCAACATAGTTTGAAAAACAGGCTCCACCACCTGCTTGATCGCACTTATAGTTTCACTACCTTTCATATGACCATCTTCATGCATGTATTGAGGTGAGTCATATAAGTGCAGGCTATTGGAACAAGGTAGGGCATCATCATACTATACTCTGACTGCGTAGATTTGATACTGGTTGAAATGCAAAAATATTAGTCTGTAACAGCAGTTTTATCAAAACCTACTAAATTTCAAACAGCTTTCAGAAAAAAATATAGCAAAAATCTCTCATTGTCAATGGTGGACACATGTTTTCTGGAAACAAAATCTAGACCGTTACAGGGAATGGTCGCATTTCCTATTACTATTCTCTAGAAGATCTATGTAAGCTTAGTTTTATTTTAGGTGCATTTTCCTCCCAAGTCATCACAGACCCCACAAATTTGCTTCCTAAAGTATCCTTATGACAAGCAAGGTATCTTTCTTACACTTTCTTCTAGAATTTGGCAAAATTCTGAAACTGCACACCGTTCTTATGCACGTCTCATTTTCTTGCTCAAATTAGGTACATTCTTGGACTATTTACTGGAGAATCCATTACCAACAGGCTTTTGCTTTCTAAAGTATTTTTATGTCAAGCGAGGCATCTATCTTTCACTTTTATCTGCAGTTTAGCATAATTCTAAAACTGCAAAGCTGTTCTTATGCACGTCTCATTTTCTTGCTGAATTTAGATACATTCTTGGACTAGTTACTAGAGAATCCATTACCACAAGGCTTTTGCTTTCTAAAGTATTTTTATGTCAAGCGAGGCACTTTTCACTTTTATCTGCAGTTTAGCATAACTCTAAAACTGCATAACCGTCTTTATGCACTGCTCATTTTCTTGCTTAAGGTACTTTTATTCCAGGACTAATTTCCATATATCCGACTATGAGAGGCCTTTTGCACTCTAAAGTATTCTAATCGTTCTGGCACTTTCATTTAGAATTAGAATTAGATTTCTAGACTAGTTCCTAGATACTCCATTACAAGAGACCTAGACAGTACTGTTCAGGATCTTAACACAAATACCTATTAGCCCCAAGAAGAATTATCCAGAAGGTATATGGTAGAGCGTGAAATTTGTACCATTTACCTTGAAGGTGGTGGAATTCAAATTTGCACACTGTATTATAATAGCTTAGCCCATCAAGTTGGTGAACATAGTTTCAAAACGGTTAAAAACTGTTCAGGATTAGTCCAAAAGCTAGTCAAGCACTAGTTATAAACTACAATGCCCATGTACGTGTTTTGATCGCTTCTCATAGTAAAAGTAATGTCACCAAGATAGGGCAAAGTCAACTTTTTCAAATTTACTGCAAAATCCAAAAAGATCAATCAAATCGATAGGTTAGGTTTGTGCTTGTTAAGAGCTTAAAGAAGCTAAAAACATTTTTACATTTAATTAGCTTCAACCGTTAAATACGAGTCCTCATTTTGATAACAACACGCAACGATTCAAAGAAATCATCAGTTAAAAATCATCGACTTGTACTCAAATACAGATCGGTGCGGTATCCAGAATTGTTTCATGTCCACTATCAGGAAATCCATAAAAACGCATCTTCAAATAAGTAAAACACTACGTCAGTTCATGTCGCACTCTTTACCGATGATGTTATTGCTACAACGCACGCTTCAACTTCTGGCGTATTACCTCGCCCATTACATTTAATGCTTCCGATAATTCGGGACCTTGTTCGACACACACAACGGAATAAAAAAAGCAGTCACGAAATTGGCTTAGACGTTTGTCCACCGTCTAAATTAATGTTCATTGCTTTATCAGCGTTATTGTTGATTATACACTCTTCGTCCGTCCATTAACATAACCGGCAACGGGAAGCTCGAAACGCCGAACCGAATGTGTGAACTACATGCAATGACACATATGTATGGCTTTTCTGGCTGTGATTGGAACTAACCAGAAGGAGAAAAAAGGAGGTTTCGATCTCGTTTTGTGATCTATCCGTTCCGCGTATAAAATATTTTGCGTGTTTAAACGATGTTACTGAAGTGATATCAAAGTTATTTGTGGAAATTTTAAATCATTTTTGATGACACTTTATCAAAGCTTTAAGATAAAACGCTACAACCGAATACAGAAATATATAAATATAATTATGTAAACATATTCATGTTAATGCCATTACCCTACTTTCCATTCCGTAAGTAATTATTTAATCTCCTCTTTACAAAAGGAAATGCTGAACTAGATACATACATTGTAAAAGTGCAACATGTTTATTACACACGAGCTAGTGATTGATGAAATCAAATTACGTAATGAATTAATCAATCAACTGCTCAGAGATTCAAGTTGATACATAATTAACAGCAGAGCTATTAGGATAGACTGACGCAGAGTAAATTAATGAAATAGTAATTGCAGAACTATTACAAAATCGTAATTCTAGTGCAACATGAAGAGAAGAGTAGCATAATTACGTCAATGAAGCAAAGGAAGACAGGGCAGAAATGTTTGGAACAACTTCAATCGAAATAAAAATTTTTATAGATGTTCATAACTCTTGTTTACTGAGTTGACGTGTATTGAGAGTTGTGTTGACACTTCCAGTAAAAGCTTTTCTACGTCACAACACACTAAAGGGCTCAACGTCGGAAAATTACTGTATTTTGATGGACGCAGCTGTCAAACCTCTAGAAGAATAAGAACTTCCATAGTTTAACTCTAGATCACTATCACCTACAGGACACCAAACACTTGGATAAATGCCAACGCGTTTCGACAGCAATGCTGTCATTATCAAGGCGATAATAAAACTAAATAAATTGACAACAACCACTTATAAGGAAACCTAAAAATTACACGTAAACAAACACCAACTGTTTCGCATCATTAACTTCGCATTAACGAAAACAATGACGAATGTGGAATAGGACCATTGTCACTGTTCATCAAACA
>SMLS01060092.1:0-14935 GCA_004785975.1 Popillia japonica
AAAAAAAGAAAAAAATCTTTCCAAGTGAATGAGTTGACAGACAATCTGTGCTAATTACTCTATCTTCATGGACGTCTAAGGTTATAATCAAGCACAAATTCGAAAACGTGTGAAGTGTTATAGTGCTATAGTGTAGACTAATTATCCAAAAAATCTACAAAATTAGTGAAGGTAGTGATAAATCCAAATCAAAATGGTCTACCAAACTTAATGGAACCGTTCATTTTCTCAACATTTACGAAATCGCAAGAAGTTCGTAGAGAAAATATGCTTGAGAATATACATTGCGGCGGAAGAAACTCAAGTTTCTTTGGCACAAATAGAAGTCACTGAGTAAGACCAGGACCAGGACAATGGCTTCTGAAACCATATTCATAGGTTAATGTAAAACATTGAGTGTAATAATGTATTACGTAGTTTGAAAATGGCGTTGGCGGATATATCAACAATCCCAACCATGCTTGAAAGTTAATAAAGAATTTCATTGCTTAGCAGGAAGAAACTGAAATAATAAAGGTATTATCTGGCTATATTATTGTGTACCTAATATTTCAAGATAATAATAATATCGGTTTATTTGCCCAACAGGCACAAGGCCCAATTACAGGACAAGAGTAGAGAAGTACAGAGTACATATGTATATCCAAGATAACAAAATAACAATTAGCTACAATAGTAAAAAATCTTAATACAACTCTATGACACATATTACTAGAAAAGAAAATTACATAAAACTAAAACTAAAAGCAATTAATTCCTAATACTCCCAGTAAAAACATCTGCATAAAGCAAATTTGCATTCTGAACCATGTGGGTAAGTGGAGCTTTAAGAAGAAGGTTAGTTCTTGGGGTGGCATATGTAAAAGTTGGCACTAAGCGTGACGACATTCTAGGTACATTAAAGTTAACATTAAACAACAGATCAGAACAGTCAACAGCACCATTCACAAGTTTATACAAAAAGCGCGCATTGTGACACATCCTACGCTGTACCAAGGATTTCATATTGTGCTCATTTAATAATATGTTATAGTCCGTATTCCAGTCAGGATAATTTCCAGATTTTTTAAAAGATAAAAATTTCAATAAATGTTTTTGAACACGTTCAATAACGGTGTTATATGTAGGTACTGTAACATGGATACCAGATGTTTGATCCGTATTCCAATTTGCTGACAACAAACGCAAAATATAAAGTTTTAATAACCTGTAGATCAGTAAAATGTTTACAAGAACGAAAAATGAAACCCAAGGTACGAGAAGCAGACAAACACATACCCGCTATATGCTTATCAAATACCAAACCCGAATCAAAAAGCACACCGAAATTTCTCATTTCAGAAGTTCTTTTCAAGATTTCCCCATTAATTGTGTAATCAAAAGAAAAAGGAATACTTCTACGTGTATAGGACATGACAAAACATTTACTAACATTGAGGGGTAACTTGTTTCTCATAGACCATTGCATGATAATGTCAATACTTTCTTGAAGTTGTAAGGCATCACTCACATCAGAAGCAGGCGCAAAGATCTTGAGATCGTCTGCATATCCCAGAGCATTGCAGGGTAAGGAAGCGATAAGATCATTGATGAACAAAATAAATAGCAGCGGACCCAGATTCGATCCATGAGGGACGCCAGAAGTGGACAGGTACTCATTAGAGCAACAGCCTTTGTAAAAAATCTGTGTATATTACATCTACCTGACCCCGATGATCCATTATTTGCGAAACGTATTGCAAGAAGACTGCCAGATTCGTAGTGGTTGACCTACCCGGGAAGAATCCATGCTGTTTGGGACATATATACGAACGAACGTGAGAAGAAATAATGTTGTATAGATACTGCTCAAATATCTTGGCCAAGTTGGAAAGAATAGATATTGGTCTATAATTAGATACAGAAGTTCTGACGCCTTTCTTGAATACTGGTACAATTCTCGAACGCTTCCACAGATCCGGGAAAGTGCAAGATGAACGATACAAGTTCTCCAATGCCTTTACTCAAACATGACACGATTGCATGTAGAATACAGATTTTATTTGTCATGTGGTGGGTGCTTAGTTCCAGTGCTACCGCTAATTACCTAGCTAATTACATAGCTCTTGCTGTGTAATTTACTGTGTGCAAATTAATCGCTGTTAATCACTTTGGTGCCAACAGCGAATGCCATATTGATCGAAATACAATTGGATAGAATATTGGAGAATACATTAGTCTTAACAGATTCATGTTGTACAAAACTACTGCAGTAGTGCTAGAAGACGGATCATTCTGGCTAGCTAAGCTCACTTTCGCCAGATACACAGAGAAAATTACATTACGAATCCTGATCTATAATACATCACAGTCTGAATGACTGCTAAAAAGACTGGATAAAATGTGCTACATAGATTTCGGCTAATACACTCTTATAAAAGTTTCAGTTCCTCAAATGGTTAATGTACTTAATGCCACGTACAAACCATTTACAAAATATATCTCACATATATTAAATATCTCTGTATCATCGCAAAAGAATATTAGATAATTACTGGAAAAAAACATCACCCCCAGTAAATCGAATACATTAAAATTTGAAAATTTGCAGTTAAGTCAAACTGAATTAAAGATAATTGCATTTTAATTTCAATTTTCAACAAAAAGGACAACACTCTAAAGTGATTAAAATCAAGGCATTACAATTCACGAAGTAATTCTGAAGATCTAGTATTACCAGAACTTTGCATAATAGCTCTTATTATTACGCAATTACAAAGAGTAAAATATTCTTCAAGTATATCAAGACACTGATCAGATTAGGTGTTACATATACAACACCAGAATTTTCAGCGGAAACTATTTTTAATTTTATTCCTTTTCAATTATCGCACTAAAATTCTATTTTCGCAGCAGTACCAAAAGATGATGTAAAACGTTTTTATAGCCAAGAAATCGTTAATTTTGCCCGACAAAATATTTACACAATTCTACACATATGTATAGATTATGTATACACAAATTGAGTTTACTTTGGTAGATATAGTATTACTGCTGCTACTAAAAATTCCATGGAGTGACTTTTCAGTTTAATATTTTCAGTAATTTACAATTTTGGAACAACTAGATTTTGCAAATACATAATATAAAAAGAATGAAATATATGCCGAAAGGTGAATTATAAATACATATGTATGTACATATATCATACTACTACAATGAAACAGTTTATGTCTTCAAGTCTTCAATGATTGCATAACTTGATATAAATAGTCCTGTGAACGAAATACGAATCACCATAAGTAAACTAATACAATACTATTTCGTTGCCCCAATACCGAGAAACCTAATATCGTTTCAATTTAGTCCTATGCTAATTAAGTTGTCTATATAAACTTTATGAAAAATAAAAATGGTGATACCCGATTCTTAGGAAAGAAAGAAGAAGAAAAGTTTTAATTGTTATTCAAGGTGGAAAATATAACTTCCCTGGCATTTAATATTACTTTTGTAACAATGGAGTCAATTTAAAGTTCCTGAGTTGACAATACTGATTGAATATACAGTCTGTAAAACAAGAGAAGACGGCTTGCTACCTGCTTACGGTAGGGTAATAAACACGATTAGCGTCACTTTGGGGTAGGGGGTACGTATCCCGAATACACATTTCACATTTAACAGCAGTTGTATATAATACGCCAAACAAAACGAAGCAAGTGCTGTTATCAGTGCCGACATCGGGAAGCGCGTCGCGTTTGGGCGCAGAATAACGAGGACCGGGACTGGTCTGATGTCGCATTCACGGATGAAGCTTCTTTTTTTGCATGGTCACATACAAGAAGAGCTTGGTCTACGCAACATGAGAGGGTTGTACAACGCACTGTAAAGCACCCACTTACGGTTCATGTGTGGGGATGTTTTAACGTCCGTGCGGTTTCGGATCATTATGCGTCTTCACAGAAAACTTGAATGCGGAAAGAATAGTTAAATTATATAAATATGGTCTCATTCCATCGGTAAGAAAGTGGTTTGGGCATAACAGCGATCAGTGGATTTTACAAGAGGACAATGACCCGAAACATCGGAGTGGGCGTTGTACGGCGCGGAAATTGGAGAATGATATCACAATGTTGGAATGGCCCTCTCAGAGCCCGGATGCAAATCCAATTGAAAATGTGTGGGCAATAATGAAGCAGAAGCTTCAAAGTAAACATTGAAGCAGTTGTCGAGAAATCTCCGGCAGATATGGCGATCACTATCCACCACTTATGCGGAAAACTTGGTCGCGAGCAAGGGCCCTCGTTGCCCAGCGATCATGGAGAACAATGGAGACTGGACCCCAGATTGAACATAGTGCGCATTAGAGATCGTTATGTACTTTCTACCTGTATATAGATATTTTAATTTCTTTATTGTTTTCATATTATTAGACGCCGTCTTTTTTTGTTTACAGACTGTAAGTTGATCTTAACGTTTCTCAAATACGTCTGTTCTATAATCTAACCAGGACAGTTCGGATTAATCTTTGAATATAGACTGAAGTACAAAGTAATTGGGTTTACATTGACAATAGAATGATTAAAAACAAAATAAAACATGGATACAAATTTCTTTAAATAACATCTTAGACAACTTAGTCATATTTTAATTTAAAAAACGGTTTATTTTACATATTATATAGGTATTTTCGGTTTGGCAACATTTCAAATCAATTTTTCGAAGTAAACATTTGTTATTATAGTTCATCAAGTTTTTTTAATGAAGCAAAAAGTTATCTAACTTTAAATTTATAATTTTCTACACCGTTCCACACGATGTAATTTTGTATATTTTTAGGTAAATTTTTTGTGCCTTTTCCCTTAAAGAGTTTTTTACGTAAATAAATTTGTCAGTACATTCATTACTGAAGAATAAATAGTACATTTCCAAGTAGAACTTCTTCTTTTAAGATACTATGTTTAGAACACTCGTTCAATCTCGTTAAGCTATTTGTTGCGGGTTGTTTTTCTATTACTTTCTGTTGAAGTTGTATTATTTTCTAAAAATATATTATTTTACCGCAATAATAATAGGTATTGTATTATTAATGCAACATTGCTTTTATGTATTTTTAAATCTAGAATAACTTAATAGGTTAATAGTTTTGTTAAATCAGTTTTTAACAAATTTCCTTGCATAACAAATTAATTACGTCGATTATTGGATTATGTAGGTTTAAAACTTCCTACCTTTACGTTACAACGCGTAGGAAGTTTATTACAACATTTACATGCGCTGATGGAACGATTACATAAATTGATTAATCTTCATTTTATACAGTTAACGAAATACAATTTCAAGGTATTGTTTTTAAATTACATGCCAGCATTTTTATACTGCTACAACTGGTAACAAAAATCTAGAATATTGAAAAGCTTCAGCCAATCTTTGACTCTAACAATAAGATCTTGCATTCAGTAGCAAGTCAACACCAAACTCTAAACTGAAAAACCTCCTATAGTATTAAGAAAACAAAGTTTGTAACTATATGTGTATACAAACATGTGGCGATACTTTTTCTTTGTCAATGTAGAAACTGTGTCTACGTTCATTATTCCTCTTTTGACGTGATATTAGAACATTTAATGAAGTAATTGATCTTATTATAATTGGCGGAAGTCGAGGCATCTCTCTCCAATACTGGAAGGACCCTTAAGTTCTTTTCGTGTGAGGGTTTATGAACAGATTGTAATTGATCATCCAAAAGCGTGCTCGTTCTATGCAATCTTTATGTGTAGGTTGAGACTTTTGTCTATAACTTGTTCCTTAAGAAATCGCAATGTTTATACCGTAATCCATTCTTTGAGTTTACGTTTTCACCTCGGACATATTCTATAAAAGTCTAAGATGAAAAGTAGGTTATCTGTGCTACGGCGTTTTTACGTAGCAGCATGGGCACGTTTAGAAATGCCCCTTACGAGCTCGTTTCTGGCTTGATCCAATGCGAAGATATCGTGAATCTGGCTAAAAATTCAGTGAAAAAGAGAATTAATATTGGACTTAAATTGTTTCTAATAGTGCCAAAGTGGTATTCCTTCTGCGATGGGCTTCGTAAGAGACGTGCAGTTATTCAGTTGTTGATTCAGATGTTTTTAACCAAAATTGTTCACCTCCTCCCCTGCATGAAAGATGATAGCTTGGGCATATAGAACAGAAGATGGGACCAGAATGTATAACAAATTTAAAGATCAAACATGCTATATATTATTTTTTTCTGTACAGTATGTGTGGCATAATACGTTTTAAAATACCAGAATGCGGTATAGCAACCAATTTTGTAAAAGTGTGTGACATTTGAAACGTATAATGCGTGTATGCATGTAACTAGGTATGTATATGTATATATGTATGTATGTTCGCCAGTGTTAGCCAAACTTTTTCATTTGACGATATTCTGGACGACGATAATTAAATTTGAAAACTCAAAATAAAAGCCCAACAAAAATAAATATAATTAACGCATTGTGACTCACAGTTGGATGGTTTTCATACGTTTTTACCGATGCTATTAAATTTGGTGCGGCAAACCTAGAATGTCTCACCGCACAGTTTGCCAAGCACTGATCGTATGATACACGGTCATAAATGTTACAATTAGTGCAATATAAATTGTTCAAAATGAAGCATATTACGATAATTAAGGCGGATTATAACATGACCTGTTTAAATAATGTAAAGCGTACATACATACATATGTATGTATTCTATTTAAGCATTTTCGTTATATAACTTAACAAATTAAACCTTCAAATATGATATCACCTATCTTTTTTCCTCGGTAATAACTGTTATATCTGTGACGGCGGTTATCGTTTTATCGCGGTTTTTCGGGTAACAGCAAAGATAAATATTTTTGCGTTTTTACGTTATTTATAGTTATTTATAGAGGTAGCGAATTAATACGTAGATTAATGGTTTTATAAAAAAAATGAAAATATTTTTAAGAGCAATTTTATATGGGGCTAAGATAAAATCGATGTGATTATAAATGTTTCTTACGAGAAAACATTATTCAGTATTAGAAACTAAAAGCGCGGTATTGTACATACATAGTTCAATTCTATCCAAATCAAGGGTATAATACAATCTGATATATCAGTTCACATAAATAGATTAAAGACATTAATTATTAAGTCAATACAATCACAAAAAAAATAAAAGAACTAGAATTGTTTACAAAAAGCAATAACAACCGCACAACAAAATCGAGCTACAATTCGACATAAAACTTGATTTGATTGTTACGAGAGCCTCAAGTTTGTAGCAGATGAGATTGTGAAAATATCGATTTTACCAAATCTTAGTACCTACATATAACAGCAAGACGGTTTCAGTGCAGAACATTTTTTCTAAAGTAGTTCGATACGTTCAAATCAGGTAAGGTAATACCTACTACATTGGAGTATAAAGTTTGACACAAAATAAGCAAACATCAGGAGAATTGGGTAAAATAAAGGAGAGCATGAAACTTACAAGTTTGTTACGCAAATGGAGTTATTGAAAGTGATCTAGAGTGAAAAAAAATGACATACATATATGAGTATTATAACCAATAAAAGTATTTTTCAGCGTATTATGTAATTTAAAGTCTGTTCTAGGTGAGGATAGACGCCCACATTATTTTGTAATATACAATAATATGGTTTTACGTCCAACAGTATTACTAATTGCACGACGAAGACATAATCTTAATATGTTAAACACAGTAGATAAAAGAAAAAATATAAATTATTTTATGTTATTAATGGAAGTTGTTTGCTGTTGCTTAATGGAAGCCAAAGAATATTAATATTATGCAATTTGCACCTTCAACCATGATTGTTATCATGAGTTTCACCATGTTTGTTTTTGAGAATGGCATCGAAAAGTACTGGCATAGATTTCTAAATCTTCCAAAAATACCAACAAAGCAAGACCATGAAGCTACAACATCATTAAAATATAAATTAAAAAGCAGTGAATCCAAACTACAACCCTGAGGTATATCAGAAGGTCGAATAAATATGGAAGGTATAAAACTAAACTGGACTAAATTCAAATGAGAATAGTTCATACAATGTCACATATAAAATTCGAATTAAATGGGATTTTTCCTGTTTGCTTTATATGAATTGTAAATTGTGTTAGTGATCCTTGCTTTAAAGATCAAGATAAAACGGACCATAGAAGCGGTCTTAACTTTCGACCTAACTTTTTTTTGATGTTTTGTCACTTGACATTTTCAAAAAATTTAACAAAATGTCATTACTTTTCATAACATCGAAAATACAAAGAAACGTGTTTATTTTCAATCCATCCTATTTTCAAGTTTGTGGACCAACATTCAATTAGTAAACATATTAATTGTTATCTTTATTAATTGTAAAAAAAAATGTTAGATTTTAGCTGTCACATTATACATATATCTCGGCTACTATTACAGATATCACAAAATGTTATAGAGGAAAAGTTGTTCTACATTTAATTTGCTACTGTTCTTTACAGTCAAAAAAACAATGAGCTTCAAGTATTCTTGATGTAGCAACTACATATGTATATTCAAAATTTTAAACGGAACATACCCAATTATATTGCATGTTCTAAACCTGTAAGAAGTTCTCCTTATAACGATATACCATATGCCATAATTCTCTATTCAATTAAAGATATAAATCGATAATTACAAATGCTTAGGCAAATAAAATACATCACTTTGAGGAGGTAGGCGATGGAAACAATTGCTGTAGCTGTAGGGTCAAAGTAACTCAACAAATGCCTGCGTAGTGTTAAATTTCATCTTAAATAACACGAAATGGGCGACAATTATTATTCTAATGATGAAAAAATAAACATGTCTAGAGTGTACATTAGATGTAGTGACAATAATGACGTTTGTGCGATATCAATCAATATATATATCCTATCCAGATAGGAAACATTCACATCCTCGTACTTTTACAAGGCTCGAAAGTAATTTACAAAAAAAACGGTTGCTTGATGATCAGATAGGAAAAGTAAGAAATGGACGTGCCGCAAATGATGAAGATATTTTAATATTGGCGCATTTTAGAGCATATCCACGAAACAAACAAGTTTATCTTAGTTGCCTACAAGATCTAGACGATCTTAAAAATCGCGCCTGTGGCCAAATAACACCACAAAAAGCGAGACGAAATTGAATAAGCAGATCTCAAAAATGTATTACCAACAACGGTCACTTAGAACAAAGACTTTACAAACCGAAATAGTTAACTTAAATTACTTATAAATGTATCATTAGTTTGTTCATGTGGGTAGGTTGTATTTACATTGAATGGCCTATGATAGTAAGATAGCATTAAACATTATTCAACTGGAAGCTGACAAATTGTTTTCATTTGTTTCAGAACCTACTTTTTCGAATAAAACTCTTATTTATGTAAACGCGCAGTTGTCACATTATCGAATTAATCTTTAATTGAATAGAGAACTATGGCATGTGCTATATCGTTATAAAGAGAATTTCTTAGTTTTAGAATATTTATTAACATTGGGTACGATCAATTTAAAATTTTGAATGATAATAGCAAATTAATTATAGAACAACTGTCCCCATGTAACATTTTGTCAGATCTCTAATGGTAGCCGAAGTATCTGCTGTGATAACTAAAATCAAACAGACTGTATACTTACATATTGAATTTGCTATCACTAAACAAACTAAAAAAACATGTTCTCGTAAACAGGTAAGAATGAAGCACTAAATAAAAATTTGAATAATGTACGTATGTACTACATACCATACATGTTAGTTTTCAGAATAAATGCTTTGCGACAGAGATCACAATTGCATGTTTAGTCACCTGTATCCATTGTACGGAGTGAATAGTGGTATCTTGAGGATAATATTTTGTTTTTGTTTATTCTAATACATTACAAATAGAATAATTATAAATTCTATTTATTTTATTTGAACACATTTACTTCCCAAATTATTATGTTTATGTTTTATCTTATAGAAATTGGTAACTTATAAAAATAATATTATACACTGAACTTACACTGATTGGTGCAAAATATAAGTAACATTGCAGATTTGTATACATTTTTTCAATTATTAAATATGTGAGGCTCATCCAGTACCCCAGTAATGTAGCAAATTATATTACAGTGCACCTCTAGGTAGCACTGGTTTCTCCTAGGAATATATTATATGAACGAAATTGGATAGAAATAATACAAGTTTTCTTTAAATAAATTCGTATATTGTTTATTCACGTCCGCTTAAATTTCTTGTATTAAGTATATAATTATATTATCTCGGTAAATAAACACTGTTATACTATCATGTTAATTTTGATTGGATTAAAAACCAAAAAGCCATACTGCGGGACTAACCTAACAAACCAGCGACGTAAAAATTAACCGCACACCCATAGGTCGGGGGACAATTGTTTACAATTTCTCTGCAGATGAAGATATTATACAGATTTGAAAAGCAAGGGTTCAAGTGAATGTTTCTCTGTCGTGTTATTAAAATGGGTTTATCAGTATCATTAAAAAAATATCCATTAAACTTACAATTTCGTTGATCAGATGTATGTAATTCTTTTTCCACTTATTACTGCCGTTATTTTTTTTTTAATGTTGAGGGTAGATTGACAGACACCACTAACAGCACTGCATGTTCAAGAACATCCATATACACAAATGCGCAATAAATCCAAATATAACGCGTTCTAAACTTAGATAAAGTATAAAATCGAAATGGAAACAATCACTATTCACTCATAATATAAACAAATATCAATACTGCAGTACTAAATGTGTGCTTCGTCTATGTATATGTATTTGCAGTTAAACAAAAATACAGCGTAATTAAAGATCCTGATAATTCATTTTAAGTATCCTGCAAGCACTTAAAGTTCAGAATTAAATACACTATACAATAGGATTATGGTTTCCGCGAAAACTAGCCGAACTTCTTAGTCAAGAAGCGGAGTCACAATAAAGCGTTCACGATATAATTTTTGGCGCTTATTGATATTCGAATCATGCCAAAAATATCGGGTGAAACATCCGGAAAAGAAAACACGATCTGAATAGACGTGCTGCAATGCAGTTCGTCGGTGATGCAGACTGCGTCGGCTCACAACACGCGACTGTGGAGGTAGTCATGTACAGGAGGCACGAACAGCTGATGAGAAGGACTTTCCCGTGAAGTCTTGAGCTGTACGTCGCGAGTTGAACTCGAAATTCAAACGCCGGCTAAAGTTGCGTTCACACGAGACTTTAGTTAACGAGAATGTATGAATGAATGTCAATGGAATCCTAATCGCGAATAATTCTTTAGTCAATTTATTAACTAGTTGACAATGCAATGAAGATATATTGAGAGATAAAATGGGGATCCTCCGACAGAAAGTAGCAGACAAAATGAATACCTTTAATAATTAAATTTCAAATGTCGGATGCAGCCCCTTCTTTCAGGGAAGATCTGACTTTTCTTTCCGACACCTCTTGAATTGAATTTTGAAAAGAACATATGTATATGCTTGAGAACTGGTGTCGAGGTAATTTCAAAAGATCAAAACAAGCCCTCAATCAGACAAATTGATTTCGGAATTCGCTCAAGACTGGTCCTCAACTCAAGATTTCTAAACTACCTAAGCTTTTTTTTCAAAACAATGTCACAGTAGCCCTCAAACTATGAAAAATTCCGATGATGTTATCATTATTTTGATTGTATGTTAGTCCCACTGCAAAAGCTCGATGTTTCGTCAACATTTATTAGTATTTTATTATGGATAACATGAAACGTAACATGAATTTTAAGGAATAGGTACATAATTTTGGGAAAAAGAGAGAGTAATTATAAATGATATGAGAATCATCCATCTATATGAAGCCATGTAAACGTGGCCTAAAAGACGAAACCGGGCGATTGGGGACACGATAGTAATTCTCCGCTAGACAAACAAGAGGTTAAGTCTTGCGTTTAGTTTAGACTTAGAAGGATAGACGAAGATTTGATGAAAGATAAAACGCATGGTAATGATTCATTTATGAGAGCATAGAATTCCTGTAAGGTTTTGTAGGTACATATTAGATTGTAGTTTTGTTAGAATGATCTGCAAATGCCAAATATATATCGATTGACAGGAGAATATTAATAATACATATATAGATTATGAGTTGCATGTTTTGTCCACTGAAATTTTCTAGATGTATGTATGTACATATATTTTCTAGGTATACATACATATGTGAAAACAATTTACATTTTAAAATTCACTATCTTTGTTTACCGTTGTGTTTACGGTGTCCCATATTTTTATTATAGACAATCAAGAAATACGATAACAGTGATGACATTCTTAAATTTCATGAGTCTGATACGCGGTAGATACTTTCTCAGAATTAGATATTCGAGAGATAGAGGACAAGCAGTTGATTATAAAATACCATATGGTATTAAAAAAGAAGCTGAATCGAGTAGATTAGCTCGCTGGAAGGGGAAAGAACAGATTCATAGTTGGCTTGAATCATACGTACCCGCATTACTACAATTACTAATACGGTACATTGAGTCGATATGGACATTATCATCAATAAAAGTTTACTGCATTCTTTGTAGAACGTAAAGATAGGAATTGTGACAAATTAGAATGGAAAAAGAACAAACTTCTATACATATGTTATAGAGAATGTACTACATAATATATCGAATATACCTTTTTCTTCTTCAAGTTAGGAGATGTATTAAACTACACTATGTGGACTTTCTACTTATTCATAAATGTTAACTAAACATGAATAGATTGCCTGAGGATTAATAGTAATAGTAGTAATACATTATATTATTTGGTAATTATTGTTATTTTTTTAATATATACAGCAGCAGGAATAAAATCTATTATAAAGCTTTATTTACAGAAAAATGTATTTATAGTGAAAACTGAATTGATAGTTGCGAACTGCGTATTCACATAAAACTGAAAAGAGAATCATTGGAAAAGCGAGACTAAGCAATTATGAAGACATATTTCAAATTTATTTTAAATGGATCGACGTGCTACGTGTGTTCTTCAACCACATTTGCACAAAAAAAAGTTATTTAAAAAACTCATTTTCTTCTTCTATCAGCTTAAACGAACTCATTAAATAACAAATTTTGTGAAAACTTCATATTATATCTGTTGTAATATACATACATACATTTTTTTTATTTTCAGATGCAGCTCCTGCATATTTTTAGGCTGTTTTTCTAATTATAACCCCATCGCAATTCGTAATAATCGAAAGCTATTTGCAGCAAATTTGTCACATCAATTTAACTTTGAAAAACAATTTATTAAGCTAATTTTAGCTGGCGTCCAATTGCGAAATTCTACACGTTGCTTTGAGAGTTATTGATATAACTAAACTCCTCTTCCAATTTTTTTACCAGATTATTCCATATATTTCGTCTTCTTCTCATTTTTGTATGGCCCAAACTTCCGCTCTTGTTCTGCTAGTCTTTTTATTAACTTCCTTAATTCTTTCCTGCTTCGTGTCAATAATAATTAAATAGTTAGCAAACTGTTAATTTCAAATTATGTTCAGTTATTTATTCTGACCATACCCTCTGTTCTTGCACCATTAATTTAATCATTCGTATTAGTTTATTGCTAACTCCGATTTGTTCTAATAAACTTGTATAGTTCCTCTCTTCTTATACCATGATATTCCTGTCTGCAAATAGCAGCAGTGCTGGTTTTACGCTAGACGTTCTGTTTGCATTTCCGTCAAACTAAAAATTTGAATCCATCGTACTTCTTCCCTGTCTGCAACCACACTAATATCTCCCTAAATTCTGCTTTAGTTTATTCTTTTCTTTTGAGTGGCTAGCATTGTATTTACTGTATGTCAATGTATTTCAATAGTATGTTGTTAAATCCGTCGCAATAAGACAAAAATTTAATATTATGTATTTAGTTAAAAAAATATAACGATATATTTTTTGGAATTTCCTATATAATCGATTAATTAATTTTCTTAAATATGGATACTGTCTTACTGAAAATAGTTGTACAGCTATAATTATTGCAAACAGATACATTTTGCTACTGTTAACTATATGTTTTGCTGTGTATTCCTGTGAAGAACTTGTACACGCAAAAAAATACAAAGTACGAAATATCGATGACGTGAATACTTTCAATTACTAAGGAATTGAATTCACTATTGTTCCCGATAGTCCCAACACTAATCTGTCCACTTGCACAGAACATAATTGCTATATATACCATTAAGCAATTAAGGCTTTCACTATCAATGGCATTGCACTTCAATAACAGTTGAATGCCTATAGATCGACTCATCTATTAAACAAAACTTAGAAAATTAAGTGTAGACTAAATGAGTGATTTTCATACTAGAATTTTGAGAATTATGATTTAATTCAATTGAATGTAATTGTACCTCGCGATTGTTATATGATAATTATTTTCACTTGGAAGATTACCAGTTACCCTAATACGTAATTTAAATACAATTCCGTTCTTATAATAGAATGAACTTTTACTTTTTAGACAGTATTACATACACACGAGATTTTTGATACGGTTAATTAAATTTATCTTGGACTTTCTAACATTGTGAAAATTACAAATTATATTCACATATTCATATTGTTCCATTAAGGTGTTACAATAAAAAGTCTAAATCAGAAATTGCTACGTAAATGACAATTAAATTTTCAAACAAAACATAAGACACCAAAACTCTTAGATAAAATCAGAAAGTGAATAAGTACAAAGCGTTAACCGCGGACGAAACCTATATTGTCTGAGCCAAACTGACTACAAGATGTATTCGTTAATTAAAATACTGATCATAATTGCTAATTTAGAATGTATAGATTAATTTGAAGAGCCATACTCAATATGTACATTATCTAAGATTCAAAACCTAAAAA
>SMLS01060098.1:0-10169 GCA_004785975.1 Popillia japonica
AGAAATGTGTTTGAGGGAATTTATTGTCACTGCAATTTAGTAATCATTTTCATCGACTTTTGCAACGGCGCCTTTCCTAATTAGCGAGAACTTTTGTCTTCCTCATATGAGGCTATTTGTTTTCCACCCTCTGGCTTCGAAAGTTGTAATAACGGTATGCAATATTCGCTATTGATGGTTTTTTCCTTTTCAAGTTTGATGAACATTGTACAATAAGTATCCCAAAATTGCCGTAACTTTTCCGGCCGAGTTTTTGGCACTTCAAACGTTGCGACTGCCGATTTGATTCCAGAATATAATGCTGAATCTAAATTTCATATATTGTCACATATCGATGCAAAAACTTATTTTGTGCAATAGTGTGCATCAAAACTACTTAGTCCCAAAATCCCCCCAAAATCGCAACGTAAAAGAATAAAAACAACATTTTCTCTCAAACCCCTCGAAATTCTGAGAAATTTCAAACTGTATTGCTTAATTCAAAAATATGTGCTTTAAAAATTAATTCATCGTATTCATAACACAATCAATGTCACGACAGAAAACTCTATGGGGCACAGCCGTTTGGTAACATTCCAAAGGTTTGATTTCAAAAATGTATAATAAAAAAAATGGAGATTAACACAATGAGCACAATAAGAAACACAAATAGAACACCTCAACATAAATGACTCAAAAATATTGACAAGGAATGTATTCCATAGAACGAAATCCGCTAAATTGATCAATAATTGCACCATAATGATGTATGTAAAATTGGAAATGTGTTGATATAAGTAATCACCTTAAAGGCATATTTAGTGGTTCCGTAAATTGAGCTATTTTTCTTTAACAAATTCTTTGTATACATTCCTACCAAGTTACTACGTAATTGGCATTTTTTTACACCTACTGAACTGTAAAATGCTAATCTAGAATTGACATTATTAGTGGCAGTTTCCATATTTATATTATTCTTTTTAATACTGGAAGTGAATACTTAGTTTCTTATTTTCGCTTTACATTAAACACGACTAACTGTTGCCTTGATTCCGTAGGTATTCTTTATACCTATGTATATCCGCAGAAGCCGTAGTAATTGTCACTGTAATTCACTCAGAAGCAAGAAAAAGCTTGTCCATGACTGATTGTAATCGTGCTTAATTGGATGAAACTAAATGTAATTTGTATGTTGTAGAAATGCTTATATTGTAATCATAACTTTTTTATGAATGACAACAACATTAAGTTTAACAAGAAGAATTTTCAAGTTGAGATAGTACATGACACGCAAATAGAAGTCAGATAAAATGAAACGTAGTTATTACAATACAAGTGTACCTTTTAAGATAATGCAATATACGTAGGGTCAAGGACACAATGAAAAAAGCTGCGTATAACATCGTTATTAGATAGCACAAAGTTTTCAGCGCACTTGCAAAAGTAAACAGTACCATCTAATTTATAGCGCATACACTAGAATTATAAATGTGAACAATGTTAAACAATAATTTTTCTACATAACACCTGCTCTTACTATTACCACAAATTATGTATTTACCGATGAAGGTAAACGTCTCCACTACAAACATATTCTTTATCTACATCAATTTTTATATGACCTATATATTATCTTGTATATTATTATCTAATTTGTATCCACTTTTCACATAAATACGAAGAAGTAATTGCCTACAATTTGCTTTAGGGTTCTCCTTCAATGTTCTCCCGATATAAATCTCCAGGATAACGATGGATGGACGCCGTTACACGCAGCAGCCCATTGGGGCCAAAAAGAAGCCACTGAACTACTAGCAAATAACGGTGCTAGTATGGACGCTCAAAATTTTGTAGTAAGTTAACATTCTATAGCAGATCGTATTGTAGTTATAATTGTATAAAAACGATATTAAATTAAATCTGGAAACTAAAATGCATTTTTGCAGATTTAATTTTTATTTTTCTTATGAGTCTATTTGATTTTTAAGATTGAAATAAACCGGCTAGAGTAATCTATTCTTCAATATCTTCATTGTAATGCATTGCGTAGCAAATATTTCAGGACAAAGACTTTTGGTATTTATAGGTTCTACAACGCAAAATTGTTTTCTGTTACATATACAAAGCCTATTGTGTATTCGCAAAATATATAATAAACCTCTTTGTCAAAGAGTTTTAGTGACACATAATTGCAAACGAATCGCTAATCTTAATTTTATTTAATTTTGACGCACTTTTCGGAACTGTATGACCTTAAGCAACTGAAAACTATTTCGTAACCTGTGTTGAAACATTCATTCCATCACCAGTTATGTTTTATGCCATTTCTACGAAAATTAGTTATGACGATTTATTTGGCCAAACTTGGATAAAATCGTATACGCAACGAAATGTTATTTTGTGTAACTCATGCAACTTTGCAACTCGCTTGCCCATTTCTACATAAATCGCCATTAATCTAGTCTAATATCCCTGCTTTACATTAATTTAATACTGACAAGAAATCTATATTTTCAGGGTCAAACGCCTTTCGATGTTTCGGATAACGACATGGTCCACCATCTAGATATCCTGAAAAAACGGCAAGTTAAGGATGAGTTAATCAGACCTCCGAAGAAGAGGCAAGATATCCCAGAGAATAGACGTACAGATACCGAAACACCTCCTAAACTGAAGAAGGTCGAAATGCAGAAAGTCGAGGTGAAAATCGAAGGCGAAAACGAGGAAAATAATAAAGAAGCGGAAACTGTTGGTAAGTGTATTTGCGCTTGATGTTTTCATCGAATAGTGTTCGTTTTCGTCTATCACGTGTGTCTATTCTTTTTCTTATCTGCCGCTTTGAAGGAATGGATGTCTCCTCCAGTAGTTCGAGTGAGAGCGAAACAGAATCCAGTGAGACAGAATCAGAATCGGACGATTCGAAGAGCGGTAATGATTATATGAGAATTGCTGTTTCCCTTGCTAACGATTTGTCGATTGATGCTCCCTGTTTTCTTTGTAAAATGTTAATATTGTTGGTGATAAGTGAATATAGCACATCGGTGTTGAGTAAATAGCTGCTAGCTTAGTTTGAATTCGAATAGAGTTTAAATAAATTATTCATTTTTCAACTATTGCTCGATATTTCTTAGCGATCTCTCAAAATTCTAGTTTTATAATTATTCTTGATTTTTCAAACTTTTGAAATGAAACATTTTTATTATTCTATACAAACAAATAGACCACGGTACAGAACAAACTAACACGTAATAAAATTCATACAATATTGATACTAAGTCTTATATATAATTTGGTATTAGAACCTTTTGATGAAATTTCTAGCAAATGCGCCTGCTTTTACCCATATTTTGCGAACGATTTGGTCTGTGGCCGATTTTAATATGTCATTCCACAATCTCTTAATTCTATTATACGCTGCCTCTCAAGAACTGAGAATTCTTTTCCACGCGGCGTAATAGACAACTTAAAAATTGCTTTATTAAAGCACAAACGAAACAAACTGATCAAAACCAAAGTTTTGCTGTGTATCGCGGAATTCGAACTGCATACAGTGAAGCAAACAACAAAGAATCTATACTTTTTCACAAGCTGCCTCAAGTAATTTGCGAAGTGCACTTGTATTTGTTATTGCAGTTCTTATGTCCACCTGCATACGAATAATTCTTAGAAACAAATCTACATATATAATATCTATCCATAAATATCTCTCTTTAAGCTTAGTTTTTACTATAAAAGGAAGACAATACACCTAATAACCTATAACTATTCTTAGCACTGCATGTATGTATTCCAATTCGAGCTCTCGAAACTCTTAACTGGATATAAAAGGAACATTTTGCCTAAACGCTAGCTCAATCTGTTCAGCCGTGTATAAATTTGGTAGAGATATTTTTGAATATAAATAAAATTTAAAAAAATCCGTAAACAATTTCTTTGTTATATAGAACATTTATCTATCTCTGTAAACGAAATTCAAATATTTGGTAATAGTGAAATTTTATGGCTAGCGTATTTAATCTTAAATCCTATTCTTCACTAATTAAACCGTGATTGTCATCTGGCCATTTCACGAAATTTACAAAATTTAAACCTACCTTCACTCTCCAATAGGAACCGAGATTCTTGCAGAGAGGGTTCGATAACGACTCAGCCTGTATATGCTATAGTTTAAGCACAAGACACCGAAAGAATAACGACCCACATTATATGAATTCAAGGCAAAAAACGCTTCTGAAATAATTAACCTACAATTGATAAAAATTAAACATATGCATTTGGTAAAGAACTCTAGCTAACCATGTATACTTCTCCTTCCTTTTCTAACATTTAACTGGAAACCTTTTTACACCTTTTAACACCTATAAATAATCAATTGTATAGAAACTAGGATCTTAGATTGCCATTCAATTACCTTTTTATTCGGGTAGATGCAGTAAATACTACTTGCTTGGTCAAAGTCAGTAACTATTTTTAGATAAATACACTTTATTTGAAAATAGCTAAACTGGCAGCTATTATTAAAACTCACAGAATACAAAATCACGCTTACTAAACGTAAAAATCGCAACACCAACAACATAAACCAAGATAAAATACACTGCCCAAGTGTTAATAAACTATATTAATACCCACATTAATGTCGTATGCCTTCGTATAGCACACATACCTACCCAACTTATAATTCAGCAATATTATAAGCCGCAAGAAAGCAATTCCATTAACTCGGTTGAAAATGCGTAATCTCATCTTTTCTACGCATTACAGCAAATGATACCCTTTATTTTTAATTTTAATCAACCCTCCTTTGCTTACATATTTATAATTAAAATTATGCTAAACAACGTAATTTGCACGAACTTGCCATATATTGTCAAGTCATGCTTTAGGTTCACGCAAAAAAAAGACGTTACATTTCCATTTTCAATTTTCTCGTGCATTCATACATACATTTGCTTTAATAAATTAAAATTCGTTACGAATACTTTTACATATTATTACACTGTATTATTATTAGAACGTAAGTTAAGATATATTACCTTTATGATCGGCAAAGTGTGTTACTCATGAAATGTGGGCCCCTTACTTCGCCTGTGAGTACATACATACATGCATAAAAGTGTTATATCTTATACGTACAAGAAGCACGAAATTTTCATATACTGCTCTAATTATTTTTATGTAATAACATGATTTAATGTTTTTACAGAAAAGAAGAATAGAGAGAATGCCTTGAACAATGAAGTTCATATAACGACAAACCCTGAGCCAATAAAAGGTCCACCTACTATTTCGCCTAAGCAGACGCCTGATAATGTAATTGTGGATGACAGTGCATTATCATGGCGTAGAAGTAATCAAAGACCGAATAGTCAAAGTTTCAGTAAGTAGTATAACACTTCGTTGGTTAAATCATAAAAATTAATATACGGAAAAATTCAGCAATTTTTTGTGTTAAAACTTTGTATCCTTCTCGTGACAAAATAGACAATATTCTTTAGTTATCGTTTACATAATTTCAAAAAGCTATTTGGTGATGTACGTTTGCTAATTTTATATCTTCATTTCTGATTGTACATTACAACTTGCATGTACTGCACATAAACAACATTTATCTCTATCCTAAGCATTTTTATTTTTATTTTTCTAGGAGACAAGGAAACAAACGAAAACGAAGTGTCGTTGCGAAGATTCAACAGCTTCCAGAATGATCCAGAGTAAGTACGGCCATTAAGCTTACAGCTGGGCTTTTTAACAACTCCTTGGCAAAATGACGCAAAGCTTTTTTTTGATTAACACTAATCGTTTTATTAACCAATGAGAAGTAACTAAAACATGTGCCGTGTTTGTCATTTTCAAATTCGGAGCAGTGCGACGACCGTGTTGTTGCAGTTCCTCCCACAGTTTATTCATTTTGCTTTCATCTTGCGAGGGAGCCGTTTTTTATTGGAGATACAAAAAAAAATTATAGTACATTTCTCATCAAGCGAGAACAATTCATTAAATTTATTTTTATTATTTCTAATTTCTCAGGTTTATACTACTTTAGAATGCGTGTAGCTTATTACCATTTCTATTCTTATTATGATTGGGCGAATGATTCAATTTTTTGATTTCGTAGCTGTGTTCTTGGTAGTTAATATTGAATGGGCATTATTTCATATAAATCTGTTATGCGTACTAAAAATACATGAAAGTATTTTAATTTGAAGGAAATACATACGTTTTCTAAATATTCCGATTCTTGCATTTGAAAAAGTATGTAAATATGTTTCAATACACATGTAAAAATTACACTGGTTTATTATGTGAATATACACAAATTTTATTTTAATTTTTTTATTGGCTGTCAGTGTTCGTCTCTTGTGTATTGTCTTGTTGCAACTGTAAAAGAGAGCTTTTTTGTTTTCGTTTTAATGGGAAATTGTGTATAGATGCAAATTGCGCATAGCATTTCCATACTTAGACTTATATATTTCAATCAATATAGACCTTCGTCTACAATAAGGTTAAAATAATAATGGGTAATAAACTGATTTGATAATTTAGCGATACACACTACAAAAAAAATAGTAACTTTATAGATGATAGTGTGCGGAATTTCTTTCATGTAAATCTTTTCAAGTCTAATTCTTATTTTCTGAATACGATCCTTTAAATAAACAGAAATTCAGCGGCAAGAAAACGCTAAAAAAGCGCAGTAACAATCCTAAAAGCAACACGTGCGGTCATTAAAAATCAAGTGAAGTAAATTCTGTAAATATTTTATAAAGTTCTTGTTTCTTTTGCCCCGAATATACATTAGAGTATTCAATTCCTGTTGAAACGATATATATGAAATGATCCTAATGTTTGTGCGCAACGTAAAGAAGACTGCAACTTTAATGTAACCATTCAGAGTTACAAAACCGCGTAGTCTATAAATAAAGGAAAAAGATATTTATAGCCTATCAAATTATTCATAGTTAGTAAAAAATACTAAAAATGGAGGGATTAATATGTGATAAACTGCGTTAATAATGTAGTATTGTACAAGGTGTATTTTTTTTTTCATCCTGAGCATCATATTTTACCCACACATCATCACTTATTAGTTGAACACTATCTGATTACGAAAATGCTTTAGAAAAATGAGTAGATCGTGTACTTGCAACTGTTTTTATCCATTACTTCTCACTAATGTTTAGATAGCGTATCACAGATGAAAACAACAAGCAATGCCACTCTCTAAAATGTTGGAATGTTCTCATAGTTTTTGTCTGAACACGTTTGTGAATTTGTCCTGATCAAAAATTAAAACACATAGGAGTGTGCTGATTTATAACCATAAACTAGTACTCGTCATTCTTCAGCAATGCGAAGAGTAGCAAACAGAAGAAGCGCAGTGGTTTTTCTTTTGGCTTTTTTTTTAATTTGTTTGTCATACGAAATATTCTTTTTGATCACCTTCTCAGAGTTCAAAACAAAAATATACAACTCACGCTCCAATGTATTGCCATACTTAACTTATTCACTACATTTAGCAACGCCCAATTACATTTTTTTTTACGAGCCTCTTTCACAGCGACCTTCCCGGTTTCTAACTTTGCGCTCTTTATGAGGCTTAACGTCCTTGAAAGCGGCTCCTGTATGTAGCTCTGTGCTGTGGGATACTCTGTGCCCAGAATTAGCAACCTTGTCTTTGTCAGGCCTTCGCAGTGGCACAGTACATGCACTAGGGTTTCTTCCTCCTTGCAGAATCTGCATATGGCATCTTCCGCTAGGCGTATGTTGTACATATGCCTATTTAGTCTACAATGACCTGTCAACAGTCTTACTATCATTCTGACGGTTTTCTTGTCTTTATCCAGCAGGTCTCTAGTGAATTTAGGCTTCTGTTGTTTTAGCAACACTCCAGGTGAACTTTGCATCATTCCCTGGTCCATTCTTTGATGGACTTTCTGATTTGTGATTTGGTGGTGCCGAAGGATGGGCCAGGCCCGGCGAATTGCCTCGACGAACCTTGCCTGGCCAGATCGTCTGTCCACTCATTTACCTTCACGCCCTCGTGACTGGGAACCCAGGTCAAAATTAGTTTCCTTTTGGACCTCGTTTAAGGCATTAACGCAATTCCAAACCAGTTTGGAGTCCAACACTTGCTGAACTAATCGATTGAAGTGTTGCTTGGCTGACTGAGAAGATAGCGGCCCTTTTACCGAACTCGGTCCATCTTTGCACTTCTCTAATGCAATGGTGAATCGCTGCTACCTCAGCTTGAAAGATCGTTGTGTCCTTGCTGAAGCTTATCGAGAGAGCCTTTCTAGGCTATTCTTACCTATCTTTTTCATATACATATGTATGTATGTCAAAAGAAACAAATTTGGATAAGAAATGATACATCTTTTTGCGAAAAACATTTTTTTAAATAGAAATATATGTGTCATAAATGTGACATCCTTTTTTGACGTCATTTCCGGATTAACACTTAATATATTCAAGCAAAATCTATTGCTTTTCAATTCTTTACGCTCTTTGAATACTTCTACATATAACTTCACATATTGTCACCATTATTTTATCTTCTGTATCAGAATAGTCGCATTATGTTTTATTGTGGCTAGTTTTCCCTGTTCTTGTCGATTCAACGTAAAGTTCGTCCAAAAAATTACAAAATTTTGTAACTTATTTATAAAAAAATCCCTTTTAAGTTCCAGGTTCTGCATTCATCTAATTATTGTTTGAAATATCACAAATCTCAGAGCTTTCTGAAATAAAATCATCAAGTTAATTTTTTCAGTTGTCGCCTCGCTCATTTAGCATGCCGTACCTGCCTTTTCCAGGTGGTGTGTAGTCCTGGTTCTGTACCTACGACTCCACCTTTTATATTTTTTGATATTTCTTCCAATGTTCAGTATGATATCAAACCAGGAAGAGATCTCTGTTTCGTATTTTTATTTTTCTGAAAAAATTTTCAAAGCTGGTTGGATGTTAACCGCTGTTATTGTTTCGCTCGTACTCTGTACCAGGTGACCCAGTTTTTGGTCAAGCTGGGTAAATCTGTATCGTCTTATACACAACGAAGTGCTCGCGATGGTGTGCTCTATGGAGTGTGCTAGTTCGTAAGCTTTCGTTTTCCACATCATCATCGGTCAAATAAGAAAAGTTATCGTAGATCACCTTGCCCGTTCTTTGTTGTTGCTGATGTCTCGCATGTGAAGTGGGAAAATCCAACTCCGCAAAAATTTAAAGATCCACAAGCGAAAACTTCATCCTGATATACTCGCATGAATGAACTTGAGATGGTTGATTCTGACAACGGATATAGCTTAAATTGCTAAACGTTGCTATCACGTCCGCGTCCAACACTCGTCCGCGAATGTGTGGTGACAGTATGTATAATTTTTAATGGCTTTACCGTTATTATTCGTAAATAGTAGATGCCAATAATATAGGAAAATACTGTCCCGCTGCTGAAATTTCAGATCGTAATGTAGAGAATTTTAGTGGTTATCGGTGATTCACTTGATACAACTTAAGTAGAAATAAAAACATTAGTCGAAACATCTAAATTGATATTTGGATATAATACTTAGTTCACTTAAGGATTTCTACCCATAATTTAAAGTTATATAAAGCAAGAACGGAAAGTGTTCATCTTAAATACGGATTTAAACGAAATAACGTGTCTTATTTTACAGTATTTTGGATGTGTTTTAAGGAAATCAGATTAGATAACACAGCGTTAAATATAAAATATCTTAAACTAGACTAAAAATTAATATGAGCTATATCGTAATTCAACGCAAATTAAAAATAAAATAAATTAAAAATGCAAGACTATTAAAATCTAATAGATCAACATTAGACTGAGAGTTTTCGTTCTAAAGTAGTAGGGCCTGGTTGCATCTAGCACTCTGACACTTGCTTGCATGTTTAGGTTCTACGACCGGTATCTGAAGCTCCGTGCACGCATCCAGGCCAATTCCTTCCCCTCTTATTACCATCGAAAGTCACCTTCCGAAGAAAAATCCCCTTTTATTATCCCGCCCCTTTCCAATTTCAAACAACGGCAGCTCAGGTATGCACGTTAGTTATTTACTACTGTTACTAATAGTGATTTTGCGACCTGTTGCTTGCGTAATATACGGGGTTACATCAAAGAAAATTATTATCTTGCTGCTTATGGGCTACGGCGCTACAGACATGCAAAATAC
>SMLS01060100.1:0-10251 GCA_004785975.1 Popillia japonica
TTATTTGTTAAATAGAATTAATTAGGAAACAATTATTAAACTTCATTCTTTCATCCAGGGACGCGTTATTCACTTGAGAGCTGCCAAAATCGTCAACTCATCGTAATGACGCGTTAACAGCCACTTATTTCGTTTGTGACTCCACATACATAAAATCGGATATTATTATTAGCTGGACTAAATCTAAAATTCCAAAATATTTTTTTATATACAGCGCGTACAAAAAGTTACTGTAGCACAATAAAAAAAAGTATAAGGATCACCTCACAAATCTTTTTAACCAAATCTGTACAAACATTTCCTCCCATACCCAGAGATTCGAATTCTCAACCGACAAAGACAGACATACACATACACACATACTTTTCTTCTTCGAGTGTATGGCGCGCGAAGAAACAAGAAATCTTCGAGATTCTGACGTGTGTTGTGGCTTCGGCAGGGACTCCAGTCTCCACACACACACGCCCAGGAACGGCTTCAGGATTCTTCGTTTCTACGTGACGGTCGTCGCCGATTTCGACCGAAGACCACTTCAGAATTTGATCATTGCGATTGGTGGGCGCGTGACTTCATCGCGTAGCGACCAAGATATGCCGCTGGGTCGTATTTACGCGCAAACGGAACGGGTCGAACGGAGGGGAACGTACAGTACACAACGTTGCACACATCCTCGAGATTAATATCAATTAAAAATAAATAAAATGCAACTGACGACGAGTATTATATGAGAAGTGGGTATACTCGTCACAAGCTATATTTATAAATCGATACGTGCGAGTGGAGGACAGCTCGACGCTGCAGAGGAATTAATAAAAGAGGTACGTATGTGTAACCGATGGAATATGGATCGAAATTAAATAATAATTTCATCGGAGCAGAAACAGATGATGACAATCACATGGTATGCGATTAAGTTTATTGATGAGGTTGATTGGATTGATGGAGTTAAAAAATTAAATTAATTCAATAAGGGAAGTTTACAATATTAGGAATGTTAATTGGATAATTTACTAATTAAATCATAGAATTTCTTCATATATGTATATGTACCTCCATGGTTTTACTCCAGAAGGACCACTGCATCTGGAATTCTCTTTTTGGCTTGGCCTGCTCTATAGCTTTCTATTTAAGATTGTGTTTGGTCATCAGATTTCTATCTTCTGATAAGAGCTTATGTCAAAGTTTTATGTCTAAACCAGAAAAAACTTTCCAGTTTCAGAAACTAGATGAATTCCAATGGCGCTGATTTTGTGTAGCCAAATACGGCTAACATCATTACATTTTTTGGCTTCAGCAGATTGAAACAATTTTAGGACGAATTATTTCGAAAATGTTAACAGAGAAAGGAGAGAAGAAGAAAGAGGAATTTGATCAGAAACACTTACTCTCACAATAATTATTATTAACAAGCCCACAGTCGTTGAAATCACAAACTATGAAAGGTAAATGCTAAAGCTTTCCAGGAAAAAATGGAGTCTGGTGCATTTATGTGTTTTGCTCAAGTGTAGTAGATACATTATTTTGCTTCTATGTTCATGTTGAAGACGCTTCTTGTGAAGACTCCAACGATTTATTTCGGAAATTTCGAGAACGAACGGAGGTGGCTGCTAGATTTTCTTTGATCTTCTGCAAAAAAACTTGATTAACGATGACGACACCTAAATTTCTTTCACAATTATTTCATGAAGGTTAAAACTTTGGAGTAATGTTCAAAAAAACCACATAACTATCTGTTTTCAACAAAAAAAATTAATGCGGATGTGGGCTGACAATTTTTTTTTGGTGAAATTTATGGAATATTTCAAATTAAAAATTTGGAACCATTAGACCTACAGGTACAATTTTCAAAACTTCCCAAAAGCGGTAGGGGGTGAAGGTAAGCAAAAAATTTAGTTTTTACTGCTTTTCGAACTAAAAATTATCAAAATTAAACAAAAGCGAGGATATGAGGGGCAGGGGAGGGGTGGGAGCCACTGAAATTTCGTTTTTCTAAATCATTTATATAATTTTTATAATTGTTTCATTTTATCATTTTTATAATTTTATAAATCAATCCTTCCAAAATTGTTTCTAATAATCGTTTTAAATTAGTTCGTTTTAGAATGTTTTATTAATATTAAGGTATTTTAGAATCTCCTGAAGATGGCCTTTGGCCGAAACATGTCGAGATAAATATTTATAATAAATATTTTTATGTGAGAAGAACTTTGTATTGTTTATATATTCAAATTGGTTAGTCACATTGGTCAATTATGCATAAATCATTTAAGATATTATGCAGAATTGGATGTTGAAGCTCAAAGAATAAATCAAAAAAATTGAATGCTGCTAAGAAGGGGGTGGGGCATCTAAAAATTCTTTCCAGCCGGTTTTCGTACCAGCTAAAACATGAATTTTCCCATTATTTTATCGATCCAATCTTAAGCTCAATCTGTAAAACTTTGGAACCAAATTTGACTAAGCTGAGGACCAACTTCGGTTTTCCAAAAATTGGGGTGGCCAATCCAAAGTAATTGGACAAATAGAAGTTTGACTGTATTTCAAGCTGAATATTCAAATCCTTATCAAGCCACATAATAAATTAAATTTCAACCCTTGAAACCATTCCATAGGAAATTCAATTTCAACTCTTGAAACTATTCCATAGGAAATTCACGCTGAAAAAAATGTATGGTCTTCCTGTCATTGTAGGATCATATGAGTCATTGAGGCAAATTTACTCAAGAATATTTTTTATACATATTATTTTTTATGAAAAGTTTCGTTTATTTTAAAAATTCTTGTGCAACAACGTCTGGCCACCAAAACGTTTTGAAACCGTGTTTTTTGTGGTACCTGCCCGCTGTGTAAAATATCGAAAACAAGTATAACCATGAGCCCGAATTTAATAGAGGAAGTAAATGAATCATCACATTCTATAATAATATTAACAATAAATCATAACATTTGTACAAATTTCGTTTTTGAAACGGTTCCAAGCATTTCATCTAAATAAATACACTACGCTAAAACGGCCCCGATATAAACTGTTGAAAAATTTTATAATCTTCATCGTTATCATATATAATACGAAAACTTGGTTGGCAAAATTTTCTATATTGTATTTATTTTGGATGTTGAGTGATTTAGCGACGATATAAAGTTAAATTTGTCTTTGAGGAATAAGTGAAATACCTTTTTTTGATTGTTACCAACCTCCTAAATTAATTGGTGTGAGAAGCAATCTAATTTATCTAATTTCTTAAGAGCAATGTACGCTGAATAATGGTAAAAATAATTTTGTAATAATTTCAATAATTAAACACTATATAATACCTAATCATTCTTCCACAGCAATTAACATCGGCGATTGATTTGATTTATAGTTGTTCTTAATTCTCGCGAGTATGAAGAATAATCTCAAAGTTCTCTGGGTATTGTGCGTAGGCGCCACTTTTCTTTTAGTTGCGTGCGTTGTGACTTGTATCGTTAACACATGAACGTTGCAGTCGAGTTTGGCTTTGCATATTAACGCTTGGACATCGTGGAAGATTAGAAATTAGAAATACGAAGACTGCGAATAGTAACTAAAACATTTATGAGGAAAATTCATTCATCATTATGAAATACGTATATTAACAGTAAGGCTACATTTATTATTCCTTGAGGACTGTATCATTTACATATTGACAGGAAAATTACTGACTGACAAGCAAATAACTGATGGGTAAATGTATACGTACAAGAAATAAAAATTTTAAAAGATTTTCTTGGTATTGTGTATTTTTTTTTGTTTAAGAAAAATAGTGATTGACGACATTTGCAAGTTGTACATAATTATGTGACTTTGTTGATGTTGCTTTTATCAATAAATTAATAGTTCGATGGTAGCAGTGGTAAGAGTGGCCGGTTATTGTTAGTGCTTCTCGTAAACTATTGTAATAACGTTTTACTAAATTAGTACAGTAGGGTTGGGAAGGGGGAGCTGCCTTCAGCCAAACAGAGAAAATCTGGTCAAAATGGGTTAAAAGTGATTCAGGTAGGCTTGCCCACTGAGACTTTAAAGACTGTTTTATAACTCTGATTGTACAATTTTTCTCATAATACATAAAAGTCCAAATAGTAACTTGGCCAAAAGATTTATTGTGCTCCTAGGAGATGTTTTAGCCCTCTTGACTTGGTTCAATTCAAACAAGTCCACAATTTCGTCTCCTAAAGAATTTTACAATGTCTGAAGTTAGTAAATTCATTCCCATCGGAGCGGTGCCCAGCAGTGAATTCTGATTCTAATGAGAGGGCTGTCAAATTTTCGATTGATCCATTTTCATCTAAGCAGTTCAAGACAACCTCTGCATAAGTTTGAATTGCAATTACGTCAGCCCTCTTTCATCTGATGTCTTCATCATCATTAATTTATATATATTTGGATTAACTTGGAATACAGGGCTGGTTCAATATTGCAGACACTTCGATGCTTTTGATTCTGTTGACATAAATAGACAGTTCCGAGAAAACCTAAGGCGTGGCTCGAGAAGGGCTGGCTACGAACAGTTTGCATTTAGATATCAAATCATTAGACAACCTAGAATTGAATTCTTTTTGGCAATGCGGCAGAAATAATTGTTTAAAATCATTGCTGCCAAATCTATGGTTGTACAATTTAAGACCATTACGTGGTAATCTCCTCATTGTAGACCACTCTCTTTCGAATATCTGGAATCTCTCCTGCAAGAAACAAACCAAAGCCCAATTTCGTCAAAATGTCTTCGTGGTGTAGGAGCAGTTGACTCAGCTCTAATAGAAAAAAACACCAAACGAGTACTAAAATTATATGAATTTAAAAACGGACTATATATACATAGAGTGCAGAAATTGAATTTTTTCGACATAATATTGTAACGTATAACCTCACTATATATCAAGGTTATACAGGACATAAAATATAATTACAATAGAAATCTACGAACTTGAAATACCACGAAAACTGTACGTAATCTCGAAAGAAATTTAAAATTAACGAATATTACTCTCCATTACATATTTCTTTAACTTTATACGTAGCACACCTATGTAATCCTAGCCTTCTTAATTACAACTATCGGTGTTAGACACGATCATTATCTGCTTATGTATAACAATAAACTGGAAACAGATGTTCCACGCTAACGTGAGCGCATGAATATATTATATAGTTTTTCCTTAGCCGCGATATAATTAAAGTTTCAAAGGATATGATTCAGTTTTTTTAATTGGCTAATCAAAATTGGTGGGTCGATAAAGAAAGAGACGGAAAAATTAGACATCTCTTATGTTTTTATTTTTAACGCTAATAGCGTTTTATATTAACAATTTCGTGATGATGAATATTATGCGGTTTGTGTTTCCCGTTTGCTTCATTTACGTTTGAAAATTCTTCGAAACAGGTGTTTGATGAGATCATTTCAGATAGTATGCGTTAGAAATGTGTGCGTCTAATGTATGTATGTATGTGCAACACTGATAGCAGTTCTGTAATAGCGTGAAATTGTAGCTTGTCATAGAGTTAATGTTAAAATTGCTATGTACTTAATACGTATGTACGTCTTTCAAATTAATACATAATGTTTTGATGAATAAATTTCTACATATGTACACAATAGAAAAATTATAGTATAGTCTGTTGACGATAACAGACGAGGTATGTCATAACCGGTAAAATCATAAATAGCTAGGTACTTATACAAAACGAAATACCCAAACATGACTGTTATTACTTATGCAAAGGTGCCTGTCCTGTACGATGTTGCCATATCGTCAGTATGAACATTAATACTTAAACTTAAATGCAGGAAAGATTTGGCAATAATGTGTACAGTCATTATGACGTGTATTGATGATGTGCCTCGTCTGTTATCGTAAACAGACTATATGTACATATGCACATATATGCTATGCTAGTGGTCGTTCTGGTTAGCTCTTAACGCTGACAATAGATTTATCAAGCTGATGGTCTTTCTTATTTTTTCTTTTTGCTGTTTTTTTTTGTTTTGGGGATGTTCCACGTTTTTAACCTGTAATGGCCTTGGATCTTGCAAGACTTCTCGCAAGATCCGATTTAAGTCCCAAGTTTGGAAATTTATTTTTGCATTTATTTGGTTATCTTATAAGTCTATCTGGCATAGATTTGCCTAGATCTGACATAGATCTAGGCATTAGATTTAGCAACGTCCAGAAATATGGCTTACATTGGTTGCTTAGCCTTCAAAGTGTTCCTAATCAATTCAGCCTCACACGCAAAAGCTGTAAGCCTGTACACAACTCCTCACGGAGACTGAATCGTTGATGATTGAAAGTTCTGAAAAATGGTGTCACTATATTGGAGATGTAGGATGATAATTCTGGAGGATACCTTATGACTTCAAAATTAGTATGTGTTTATAACAATAATGAAGCGTTTACATTGTTCGGGAAAGTTTAAAATTGAATTATCTGCAAATTTTGGGAAAATCTGTTTTAAGTGTGGAAGTAACAGACACCTTCAGAAAATACTTTTTATGTGTGATAAATGTTTACACCCACCAGCTTGAACATTAAGGATTTTGAAGAACAAACTAAGGCAACGTTTAGAAGGATCTGAAATGATTTTCTATTTTCAAAATTCTGCTGGGCAACTTTGAGGTTCAAGTAGACTTTTGGGATTGTTCACAAAAATATTTCAGGTTTCAAACCTAATTTAGCTCACTTAACCTAATTTGTGCTTTTACAGATAATTTAGGAAACTCACTAGCTTGAACATTAAGAATTTGGAACAAGATAAGAAAACAGCTTTTAAAGAGATCGAAGGCAATTCTTTTCTGTGAGGGTGGCAAGATGAATCTCCTTCTCTGAACAGCTAATGAGAACTAGATCGATTTTGGACAAAGCAAAACAAAGCGGCTTTTACAAGATCTAAGGTAATTGATTGCTGCAAGGGTGGAGAAACGTAATTTTCTCAGGATTCAACAGGTATGGTTCAGAAACGTATTTCAAATTAAGGCCCAATTAAGACCACTTCTGTACATAATTTAGGCATTCCACCAGTTTGGATATTAAGGATTTTGAACAAGAAATCGAAACAGCATTTAAAAAGATTCGAATTGTTTGATAGCTGCAACAATGCAGATGTGAATTTCCTTTTCTGAAACCTCCTGGACGGATAGTGGAGGTCCAGATAGATTTTGGACGAAGCAGAAAGAAAGTTCTTGAAGATGCATCTCTTGATCAAGCCATATATTCTGATTTTTTGTTTCCCAAGATATTTTCATGTAAAATAAAAATCTGGCCAGACCAATCTTTGCTCAACTTATGGAACTGATGATGAATCTGTAACTTACACAATTTATTGGAATTATGAAACTTCTTTTCCTGGATATAGATTCACCAATATCCATATTTTTGTCATTTTGGATTGAATACCATGAATGCTAGTTACTGGGAATGGGTGACATTCCAGCAAACTTCCACCTCCTCTTCCCTTCCATTCGCCAGGAAATAAATTTCAACACCAGCGTAGTTTAATTTGCTTTGACTGTTTTATTCTAGATGATGTAATTGCAGCCAACTCCTTTAATACTCGTTTGATTCTGGATTTTATCATGACGAATAGAACGTGGCTATTAGTAAATCAGTAGCGAAGCTGGTTTCCTTTAACACTTTTTTAACTTTTCTTTATAGCTTTGTAAACTGATGATGCAATGTACTTATTACATCTGCTATGTATGAGATTAATAAATTAAAACAACATAAGGGCCAACTTTTTGGACGCCCAATTATTTATATTTTGCCAAAAATTATATTTTGGCAAAACAAAATTGCATTTGAAAAATGAAATTTCACGATAGCTACTACTACAGTATGTTACCCTCATTAAACTTAATAAATTATGAAAAAAAATGTTTTAAATTGGAAAATCTCAGTCACTATTTACAATTTACAGTAAAAATATTAAGGTTTAAAGGAGGTTGGTTGAATTTTTGATAAATACTGTTAGATAAATTTTAGGAGATATTTGAGAAAGGTTAATATTTTCGGAAATTTTGAGAATTTATATTTTCCTTGAGGTGAGTACAGCTGCAGCTGTTTTCCAACCTGCATATTGTTTTGGAAACTGGCTTGTATTGGGTTGGTATATATTGGTAGGCACTAACTTATCAGTGGCCAACCACCCTTTTTCACCTTTGATACTATTAGCTGTTGATTAGCTTTATTTAGCAAGTACAAAACTGGCTTTATAATAAACTTAAATTCTAAAAGTGCACTTCCTTGTTCAAAAAAAAAGGCTTCAACTTTCAAGTTCCAAATTAGCTCTTGTTATCGAATAAGACTTATCTCAAACGTGCGTGTGAAAACGAGGCTGATTTTTTGAAGACGGCGTCTGTGGTCATGCCCAAAATGTATGCGTCTGAAGAAAATTAGTGGTCCAATTACCCATACGACAGAATCAACGCAAGTGAAGGATAAATCGTGTCAAATTTGTATGTACCTCCGTTGATTAAGCATGATTTGTCTACCGATCCACTTGGGATTAAGGATTAAGGCAGAGGATGGAGCCCAATTCCTTCAGGATTCTTAGCAAAGAAGTTTTCTTTACATTAAGTAGCAACTCCTTCCAATTCCATATTGCTGTCCCAGAAAATTGTTTTCCTTTACATTTAACACCATTTTTAACAATTAGACCCAAGGCCTAATTGCAAAAAAGTTTGCGTGCATGGAGACAATTAAAGTGTTTGACAAAATTGAGAATTTTAAGTTTAAGGTTTTAAGAAATAATTGCGAGTCTGATGCAAGATATAAATAAAAAAAATGAGTGCTCCTATATTTTCTCGGAACAATTTTATCAAATTCGATTACATCTTATGATATAGATTTATTAAAAAAAAGAGATAATGATACTCTCATAGGAGCATAGAGAATCACTTTATTGAATAACGCTACTTTCAACTACTAAATCGCTTAAAAAAACAGAAGCAATTATTACATAAACTTCATTTCGAGCCTAAAACACGAAACGTCAACTTTTCCACAATCAATCAATTTTAATATATCGATACTTTGTGAGCCGGTAAATTGCTTCTGTAATGCCCACGCAAAAACTTGCATATGGTAATTATTTTGCAAAACTTGCTTTACAATAATAAACGCGAGCATAACAAATCACTCTAACAATTTTGTCGTGAACTGTAGTATATCCACTCTGCTGCTCACAAATTGCAGTCAAAAAAGGCCTGAATACAGCAAGCTCATATTCTGAATAAGACACGGTCGCATAGCTCTCAACACAGTTCCAAATTAACACCAACTGTTCCGTGAAATAAAAATAACTTTCTTTAATTAGAAATCTGTCCGACGAGCCGAGGCACCGCTGGTTTGAAATGTAATGATTTTTCCTTCTTCGCCGTATAATACAGCCTTGGCGCTTCACGCAGGATTAAAAAAAGGGAAATACGAGAAAGAGAACGATTTAGAAGGAGAACGACAAAGACGTGGACGGTAAGGAGAAAAAAGAGAAGAATAGACGGGTGTAGGGATCGCTTCACGCTTCGAGACTGAATATAATTCAAATTAATGCCTGTGGGGTGAATAAGTGATGTATAGAGGAGACGGGATGATGATGGTAAGGTAGAAATCTACCTACCTAAGCGATTCGATGGTGGACAGGTAGTTAGGTCGGAAATTAGCGAACATATGAGGTGGGATAATTATAGGAATTACTAAATGGTTCCTTATAAAACGCGAAGGGTAGTATCGTCAGTGTTGTGAGGTAATAATTAAATTTTCGATTAATATTCTATTGGAAAATGGCTGTTTAATATTATGACGAAACCTAACGTTGTGTTATTGGATTATTATTTAAATATTTACTGTCTAGACAATACAATTGTTTTTCACCCAAAATTCCTACTACTATAATCTCGAACAACTATTTACTTAGAAGATTTACGTATTCGTACGAAGCTGTAAATAAAAATTTAAGAAAAGCGTTGTTTCTGGCGCCCGCAACGGTCAACCGCAAAAACAGAAGGCGTCCCTCTTATCAAATTCATAAATAATGAGCGACAAATTTAGCGGCGCAAACCACAGACGTAACATCATTACAAATACACATACACTCTCTAAGATGAATGTTTGTTTGTGCTTTTCAATTTGACATGATGTATGCGCGAGATATTCACGAAACTTTATGTGTGTTGTGATATGCGTAATTGTAATCAGTCACAACGACTTATCAAAGTGGAGTATGTAGTAAATCGATCG
>SMLS01060103.1:0-11378 GCA_004785975.1 Popillia japonica
TGCTAGTGGAGTTATTGTACAAGTACAGTCAGGGACTTTTCAAAATATTTAAATTGATTAAGTTGTTACTGCCAAAGTAGCTATGTTACATACTATTTCATGAAGTTAAGATAATGCAATGATAAGTTAAGGATGCAATGATTTTGATAAAATTTTCGGATTACGATAAAATTTCTGCCAGCAATATGATGAATGAGACAGTAGGTGAGTGGTATTTTATCTTGCCATTTTGTTAGTTGATAGGTCTGTTTCAGATATTATAAGTTTTCAAATACCATACGGTCATTTAAATGTACCCTCTAGCAAGCTATGAAATTATTTCTTGAAAATATTATGCTGGTATTATATCTGACAAATAAAACACATCTCTTTTAATGCATTTGTTAATTGACACTTAGAAATATTTACAATAAACCATAAAGTTTTCCTGATCGAATCATACTTTAGGAATGGTAAAAATCAGAAAATGGAGAATGCTTGTACATACTCTTGACAGCTTTGTATAGAAGAATTTCGGGCAGAATTTTCAAATTATGTCCAACAACATAAGGCAGTGTGCAGCAACTGATTCAAGAGTCAGTGACTAAATTCCGTGTAACAGGGTCTGTGTCCCGAAAATCGGGTGGTGGTAGACCACTAAAACAAACAGTTGAAAATGCAGCAGATGTTGAGAAACAAATAACTCAACCATCTGACAAATCTAAAGGTCTGTTAGAAACTGCACCACATAATTTAAGGAATGCCTTCAATAACATGAGACGAAAAGTGGTCTTATATATAGAGAAATGATGTGGCTTACTTTGAACGTTTGTTGTAGGTGTTTTTATTATTAAACTTTTTATTTGTTCACCTGAAACGTTTGTATGTACTTATAGTTATTTGTTAAAACGACAAAAGCTGTCATCAGTATAATATAAGCAGTATCACACACACGCTGGAAAGTAGGTCAACTTTAATTTTAGGCCGAATTTTAGGCGCCATCCCACTCTCAAGTTGGACCAATTTTGACAGCATTACTGACAGCATAATCATCGAAACGTCAAGACAAAAAGCATTTAAGCGACAACACCCGAAAGACATATCTACTAAGAATCTTTTAGTATTTGTTATTATTTGGAAAATATTAATAAAAATTGAGAAAAATTGCTCAAATTTTGGGGCGGGGTGGGCGTCAAAATCGAGCGATTAGGCAGGTCAATCTGTCAGTTTCATGGAAATCGGAATGTGACTTGCCGGTTTTCCCTTGTATTTATTTTCCAGAACTTTTTTCCATTTCCATTGAAATAAATCTTTATTGGATGGAATAAGTTGATTTTTAATCCAATACTGTTCAGTTTTACTTAAAGTGGAAAACATTATGGAAAATAAATTTACATTACTCAACGCATACTTAATTAATTCACAGCTGCTGTCTGAGAGAAGGCGCATATAAATGTGCCTACATGATTTTTAATAATAATAATAATAATAATAGAGTTTATTTTTCAACAAAAGTATAACATAATCTGAGAAAAGCCAAACAAAAACAGTTGAATACAAAAGTTGAAAAAACACAGGATGCATCTCATGTGTGCAACGAGTGCACACATGATCTACCTCAACACCCTGAAGAAAACAAATTAAATAACATAAGAAAATGCCTAAAAACTAAAACTTATACTAAACTAAGTCAGATTCCGCGATAGACAAAAAGTATTCATTGAGTAACAAAAAAAAAAAAAGAAAATGAGAAGTATACTACTAAGTTTACAAGAAAACTGTATGTATATAAATATATACATATATATATATATACTTAAATATAATTGCTATACAAGGGAACAAGAAGCCGGACAGCCCACACTACAATAACAGCCTCCTCTTGTATGTATATTTAAATTGTTTTGCAGAAAGCAGTTTTAAATCATCAGGGATGCTATTATATACTTTATCGTATCATTGACCATTAAGCTTACTTTAAGTTAAACCTTTATTACATATTATTGATATCATAACATCATAACAATTCATAATACGTTAGTTAGGAAATATAATACGTTAGTTACGTTATAATACGTTAGTTACGTTATAATACGTTAGTTACGTTATAATACGTTAGTTACGTTGGTTATGACACGCTAAAATGACAATAAACAGTTTTTGATTTCCATCGTTGTCAATGATACGATAAAGCTTTGAATGCAACTCGATTATTATACGATTTATATAAACCTCGGACGTTTCACAGGCGACTCGGCGCGAAGCGCCTCGTCGCCTGACAACGTCGTCGGTTATTATAAATCGCATAATAATCTCGTTACATTAATAGCTATTAACGATCTGATACGAAAACGAACGTTCATAAAGAGTATTTTTTACATTTGTAGCATAAAACATTAATTAAAAAAATCCCTGAATTTTCGTTAAAATGCAGAGAGAAAAATTTAATCATACGTATTGTGCTATTGGAGATGTAACAAATTCTTCCACCGACACATCTAAATTGTACCGTTTCGTATCAAACTGTTGTTATTTTAGATGCAATATGTAGCTAAATTCATACTATAATAATCAATCAATGTTACAAATTTTAAAAGCCGCACAGAAAGTGAACTCAACATAACTGCTGTTTTCAAAACATTTTATTTCCATAAATAATTTCTTTTTTGATTAAATAGCAATGTAATGCAATAGACGTATATCTTATACATGAATATTTAAAATCTCACTTCCATCGGACCATTGTTAATGGTTCTGGAATTGAAATAAAATGTTGACTTTTTTAACTCGTAGGTCATCCTATAGTCATTATTTTTCGTTTTACCTTTTTATTTTATTCCTTGTAACATACTAGAAGTATGTTTACATTCTATTGCACATGAAAAAATCAGTAATAAAAAAGTTTTTTTTTTGTACCCAACAACCTTAAGCAGGCTGTATAAGCAAACAACACTTAAACGCACGTTTCATCAATCAGGCAAGTATTGACATTGGATTGATCCCGAACGTGCTGTTTACGCCAAAATTAAGACAAGTTTAAATGTACTTATGTGTGTATGTATGTAGGTGTGCAAGTATTGGGACTAATATACCTTCGTCCATCACTGTTCGCTAAGGGAGCGCCGCTTTCGAGGGAGTTCCTCCGGATCAGGATTGTGTGCGTGTGTAGACTAGGATCGTCCCTTCCTGAGTCTGAAGACTCAGGTCGCCGCTGTGTGGAACGGGAGAGAACGGAGTATGATCGTTGTAGCGGGTCCTTGTGCTTCCTCCTCGGAACCAGGCAACACCTCGTGAACGTCTCCTGAAAAACAGATGCTATTCTGCTTTAATCTTTAATCGTCAACAATAGGCAATATGTAGTAGTATACACGTTAAAATGGAAATTGGGGTAATAAACGTCAACTTAACTAGGTTTCGTGTTACAACAAGAGAAACTCGTTTTAGTTGCAATGATATGGTATATAACGAGATAAATTTACAAGAGATAATTTACGTGAAATTAAACTGGGTGTAAAGTGTACGCTTACAGGGCAATCTGAAATATTGCTTTATAAATTGAAATCGAGCGCAAACAATATTTCTCTTTATTTACAAAATGTCAATTGCATTTGTACATACAGTCAATGAAATTTATAGGAAGCTACATAAGTATATACTTTCAAAGAAAATGGAAACGAATGGAACAAACGACTCATTTTTGTGTTATAAATAGGTTAGTTTCAATTGGATATATTTGTTTCGGCGATGAGCGGCAAACTTAAAAGCTGCGGCTTTTATATGTATTATAAGATACAGACTCAAAATAAAATAAACAGGAAAAACAGAACAACAACAACAACAACTATAAATAATAATAATAATAATAAATAAATTTTATTTCGTGTGACAAAAAGTTTGACATACATAAATCAATACAGTAAATATCTATAAGCACTGTGTACTACCGACCACCACAATATCAGCAGCGAAAAAGAGGAGACCAAACAAAACAAAATAAAATAGGAATTTAGATTTTCCTCAAAAAATTCATTTAGTGAATAATAGCATTTAGATTGAAACCAATGCTTTAGAGTGTTTGGAAGCTGGTTATAAATTTTGAGACCAAGTATATCATGACTGTCCGAAGTTAGTGTTAAATTACGTTAGGCCAAATGAATTTTATTATTTCTGATATTATAGGAATGAGTACTATTATTTTCATCCATGAGTCTATTTTTATTTTTATGTGCATAGCAACTAGATTCTAAAAGATATAATTCTACAAGTGTCAATATTTTCAGAGAAACAAAATATTGACGGCATGATGGTATATAACTTAAACCTAACATAGCTCTGATAGCAGTTTTTTGTTTAATAAATACATCAACAGCTGATGAGGAACTTCCTCACAGAAGCATCTGAAAAGATTAGATTTTCTTACAATAATTTTTCATAGGTATTTATGACCTATCCGGTTGCAGCAAAAAAACAGGAAACAATACGAGCTAACAAAACAGATTAAATGCTAGAACACTGATGGCTAAATAAAATATCAAACAAACTGCATTTGAAAGTCGCTAATCTTGAGCCATGGTCCACATGATAATACGAATTAAAAACTGCAGCGTTGGCGTAAATAAAGTATTTCTTGCAAGATTGAGTATTATGAAGTGGAGGTGTAAGTAATCCTTTAAATCTTACAAGGTGAACACCAGGTTTGTCCACCACGGATTTTAATGAATCTTAACTATGTTATAGAGAAACCTTCCCTGAGTACCCAGGTACGAGCTTCTATCCTAACGCGCCCTAGTTTCTGAGAAAATCAACATTGAATAAACGCGCTTTGTTCATTCCTTTACATCTATAATGTTAGTTTCTCAACAAGCAAGCCTTCGTAGCCCAGTGGATAAGATCTACGTTTGCCACGCTGGTGGCTCGCGTTCGGTTCCTGCAAGTACACTTTTTTTCAATCTTATTGTGCAGGATATTAACAACTATATTTCATGCAAATTACACAGAACAACAAATTTTAATTTTTTTAATTTTTCTTTGTGAATTATATACAAACTTATTTTGTTTTATATTCCTAATAATTATTATAAAAACAAATTTCTTCTATCACGTCTGGTATTATAACCAAATGAAATTCATATTGATCATACAGTATTAATACTAACTAAGGATCTGCTATTCTGGGACGTATTTAGAAAGTCTTTATTTTCACTTTTCTTTTATATTGGGATGCAGAACATTCCGAAATTAAAGTCTAACAGTAGTCAGCAGGAATCTCGCTATTCCACTACGCTATTCCAATACGTTCGTCTGAATTTTCTGTGAATGTTGGAATTGGTTTAATAATTGATAATTTGGTAATTGGTCCTTGCATTCTTCCAGGAAGAAAAAATGAAACCAATTACCTACAGTTTCTTATGGAAACATTGTGCCGTTCCTAGCCCTTTTGGCGCCCTGTGCAAAATAAAATCAAAATTAAATGTCTCTAAACGAATCAACTAAATCTGTCAATTAAATATGTACAAAACTGTATGTTTTATAACTACATATATATTTTCTGTAGCATGCCGTGCAATTGATGGATTGCAAAGCTCATAGAATGTAGGTCATTGGAGCAAATATACTCAGTGACATAAGAAATGTTACACCCAGAAGGAATCATTTGTTTAAGTTGATTTTTTGGTAATGTGATAGTTAGAGATGTGATAGTGTTTTACTTCAGAAGTGAAACGATAACTGCAAAAAAAAATTATTAATATGCATCACCAAAAAAAGTACTGTTTTTGGCGGTCCCGTAGCTGAGTACACTCCTGCACACGTCTAAACATCGACAAAATGAGACGGTGGATATCTGCCTGTGGCACCTCATTCCAAGCAACTTGAAATGGTTGATTAACTGCTCCAAAGTTGTGGAGGGTGGTGCAAAGTGGACAGTCTCCTCCCCATGAGGGGAACGGGGTGGCCACGGCAAAACATTAACGCCTGCTTCTTGGAGAAAGTTTATAGTTCGACGAGCAATATGGGGACGAGCGTTGTCTTACTGAAAAAGAACGTGTGGACGGCCTTCAGATAAGGTAATACAGTGGTTTGTAGGACATTATCAACATAACGCGCAGCTGTGATACTGCGTCGATAAACAGAAGTGGAGATCCGCTACTATAAGCAATAGCCCTCCAAACTATTACTCCAACAGTCCCGGGTACATGCGTCTCAATAGCAAACCCAAGATCGCGTCCTTCTCTACGCGGCGTCGTACACTTCTACGGCCATCGTGGCATACCCAGACAGAATGGCGATTCGTCGCTGAAGACGACATTGTGCCATTCTGCTTCCCCATGCTGCTGTTCTCCGCACCAGTTCAAGGGTTGACGACAGTGGTCCGTAGTCAAAGGAAGCCCTAGTTCAAAGGCGCAAATGCGGCGATATAGTGTACGCATAGTACCAGGTTTACCTTCTTCTCCCAGCCATTGGCCAGCGAACTGACGTGTTGTAGCAAAACGATTTCGTAGAACTAGTTACCCGAAGCGCCTACCTTGAAGCTTTGTGATACGCCTCGGTTGTGAAGTTGGTCTTCTTCGTGTTCATCTACCTTCTTCTGTTCACAAAGGACACACGCATTACCGTAATTGCAGTACAATTAACACGACGGCCAATTTCACGATAGGACAAACCAACATCTTGATAGGCAACAATTCTACTCCTATCAAAGTCACTAACACTTTTCTGTATTAGTCAGCTCTCATATTCGACTGGGTTACAATAAAATCTCTTAGGACTATACAGAATAACTATAATTGCATATAAACATTATATTTTTCCGCATACTAAAATTAATAAATATCTACAACATATTAGAAGAAAAGAAAAGCAGATATTTTTTATGTTAATTTAGAATTTCTTTGTTTGCTTAACGTAAATATGTAATAATTTTGTGTTTTGTGATTACTAAGCTGTGGACGTTAACTCATCTAACTAGTGATTCAGATGAGTATTTGGCAACATTTATTAAAGCCCTACTGTCACTTTTACTAAAGTATTGCTGTGTACCTACCTACAGTGTGCGGGTGCGTATTAATTACTTGGCACGCATAGAGATGCTTAGAATCGCGTTGTGCATATCTAATTAGTTCGTGTTAACTACATATGTATGTATTCACGCAATAATGGGGTGCATATTAATGAAAGGACGTCTCGAGCAAACCTAATGTCTTAGACAAACGTCTTATAATGCTATACGCCATCTTGAAAATTGAAGCTAAACTAGAATCTTTTATTATAACTACTAGCACTCTGCTATAGCTGCTCGAAATTCAAAGTCTTCCTATTCATAACAAACTGTCTTGTAGTCACTGCTAACTACGGACTTTTGCTGTATGTGCACATTTTAAATAGATTTTTAAACAACTACTTTCGGACGTTAAATACGCATTAAAGCGCACTGTGGTTTCAATGCATTTCCGCACGTTTCAACAAAATTAATCACTTTTGCACATAAAACCAAGCCGCAGTCCGCTATTGTATCAGTACATGACAGGATAATAGGTAATGTAATACGGTTACATTTGGTTTTCAGCAAAAATAATTACTATTTTGCTAAAACAACGTATGCGATCACTCACATTTTTAATTAATTCTTTTGTTTCGTATGATGTAATTCTTTTGTAAAATATTTCTGAGCAACTGGTGATTCGTGCTTTATCTTCGAATTTCGTCAAATTAGATTTTAAGAATTTTCAATTATTTTTCCAGATTAAATTAAACTGTAACTGTTAATTCGTGTTAAATTGAATATTTTATGGTACCTACTACATATGTATGTCGCAAATCTTTTAGTGTAACATCAACATTGTCCTCTTTATACTAAGGATTTATTCAGCTTGCAGTAGGTATTTATACAAATTTCGGTGGACTATGGAAATAATGTGCATAATAATTTGTTTAGTTAACTATTGTGGAATTCTTAAGTCCATTCAACATATTCACGTTTCCTTGTCTATTATTAAAGTTTACGTAGCAATTCTGAAGTTTTCGTAAGATTAGCAATTCTCTATTTTACTAAACCGGAGGAAATGAGTTTATGTACTTAATGCCTAACTAATTAAATAGCTTACTCTCTGTTTTATTATATATAGTGCTAAGACGCCAACTGAAAAAAAGCTGTAAAATGTCTAAAAAATAAATAAATAGTGATATTCAATTCCTGATAACACAGGATATGCGAAAATAAATTTTTAATAACTTTTGGAAAAATACGAATGTTAAAGAAAGGAAAGGTGATAATGAAGATCGAATAAATTATTCTCTTTACTATCATTTACCTAAAGCAGGAAATTATCATTTCAGGGAATGTAAAAAGATGTTTCTCAATACTGTAAGTACAGGAGAGCGGACAGTTTTAGACTGGGCCAAAAAATATAATCCTATAAAAAAAGGAGTAACAATAGAAAGCCAGTTGAAGCGTCTCATCTTCACTCAACTTTCTATAATCCTTGCCGACATTACTGTCTCATTACTGCAGGGTATCCACATCACAAGTATACGTATATCTTGAACCTATATGATATTAAGGAATGAACTATACAGAATGTACAAAAAAGACTTAATAATATAATAATAATAATAATAATAGGTTTATTGATTCATTCGTATAGCTTTGTAGTGACAAGTACACAGTAAATTAAGTTTATTAGAACCAATCAGCCAACTATCAGCTACAGTTGTTCTTCCTAGTTGGCATACTTGTGAAGAAAATGATAAAATGTTTGTATGAAGTGCTAATTTTAGCAATACGTTCGAGTCATTGAATCTCAGTCTTTACAATAACAAAAAGAATGAATGCAATACGTGTATACAATATAAAACAAAAAATATGTTTGAAAAGGAGTATCAACTGTACTGTCAAAAGAAAGAAGGCGCAAGAAGAGAAAAGCAAAAAGATAAAGAAAGTGAAAAATATTGTTGTGTGTCACTTATGACGCAAAATAAAAAAAATATGAACAGTTTAGCAAGCACCAGATTATAATGTGATTAAATTTTTTACAATGGTTATCTAAATAACCCACCCTCAACCCTTACCTGTAATTTTCCAATGTAATTAAATGTGTGTGTGTGTGTGTTTTTCGTGTCCGATATCCTCTTGTGCGCGTTGCAAACTCCTCCCTGCCGTTTCCAATCTTGGTTTTCTTTTTTCGTGTTTTCTTCACTATTCACTGGTTTAATTTTGATGGTTGAAGGTCTAATGGGCACTTATAAACTTATACTTGTTTTCAAATGTTGTATTTTCGTTAAAATCAGTTTTCGTGACTTGTTTTTCTGTCAGTCGTCAAAACTTCGTAAACAACTGTCCTCTCCCTTTTGGTTCTCCGTTTCACCCAGGCCTACCACTCCGTAAATTTCCAAATGTACTGCTTGATATTTTTTAAAGATGATTTTCGTAATTCCAGCTTGAATTTCAGGTTTTTTTGTGCCGAAATGGATGTAATTATGTATTATATGTGTTTGTGATGTGTTTTTACAATAAATTTTGAGGAATAAAATTTTTCACATTATAATCTGGGTTTCTTAATTTTTTCCCGTGCACGCCGTTGGCGGGAGTTATTTTTTTAACTAATTAATAATTAATTAATATAATTGTTTAATTTAATTCAATTTAATATTTTTTTTTTAATTTAAATTTAACACTCCTAACACGAATAAGGATCTAGTGCGAATAATAACAATAATAACATAACAATATGTATGTTTTTACTATGGACATGCAGTCAGTGTTATTAGCTCCAAAGTTACAAGCAGCTGCTCTATATTTTATTTAAGCTAATTGTTCACAATTTCACAATATACAAATTGAAAAGTAAGGAGGGTTACTGTTACATCTGGAATGAATCAGAGGGAGATTTGACAGCTAATGAATTTTCTACAATTATTTTTACTTTTATTTCTGAAAATATTGACTTAACAGGAGATTGCAGGATTATATTATATTATAACGGATGTAATGATCAAAATCGCAATGCAAAGCTATCAAACGCCTTGCTAAAAATCGGTATGTTCCAAAACGTAACTATCGTTCAGCAACATTTAGAAAAAGGCCATACGCAAATGGAACGGATCTCTTTGCATTCAATGATCGAACGGCGGTTGAAACACAGAGATATAAATGTTCGTGCAGACTATGATGCAATTTGTGTGGATGCCAGAATTAAGCCTTTTCCATACAAAGTTAAATATGTAGAGCATACATTTTTCAAGAATGTTCGTGATTTAAAATTTTATTTATATCAATTTCCAGTGATCCAACAGTTACCGATATACGAGCTTTACACTACAATCCAAGTGTTTATTTAGGCTGACGATTTTAGGAATGATAGAATACAAAATAAATTTTGCAGAAGATTGGAACGTATTTCCAAATAACAAATGCAATTTTGTGATCAATATAGAAGTTTGTTATTTTCCACAACTTCATAAATCAAGAATAAAAAATTCTAAACCAAAGTACGAGGCATTACAAGACCTAAAACTGTTTTGTTGGAAGATTTTCATTGTTATTATGATAATGTGCCGTACTAATTATTATTTGAATAGAACCAATGTTTTTAGAATTTGTTTGATATTTCTTTCAAAGAGAAAGTTTTATTGTAATTGTAATGTGTCTTTTAAAAAATTACAATTTTTACAAAGCACTTCACAATATGAAACAATCGTTTATTTTACACAACGATATTTAAAAAGCAATAAACAAACTTTGTTAAAACCTCGTATGATGTAATAAAAAAATTATAAGAGCTTGTAACTGTTGCTTTTTACTTAACATTAATGAAATTCTTATAATGCGCTTTATTGATATATTCCTCATGTCATAATCATCCAAATAATGTAAATTTGTTGTATTCCACAAATGGAGTAACCAAAAAGAGAGTTTTATCTTCCTACTGTAAGGTTTGAATTTTTATACTTACGAGGTTTTAGAATTAAAGCGGCGATAAATTAGTTAATTTGATTCTTGACTGATTATATGTACAACTTCTCAGTGATTCAGTAAATTACTGATTATCTTTACTGATGCGTTCGTCATAACTATAAAAATACCTCCAAAATGTGAAAAACGCAAACAGGAATCTGAAACATTACAATTCTGTGTATGTATGTATAATAAATTCATATATAGTTGCGACGATATGCAATATAAGGACCTCTAGAGAATATACCTCCTACTGCTATAAATTGTAATATACACTTCGTGGTTTGCGTTACAAACTAATGTATTTTATGAGAGAAAACACTAAAATTGCTTATTCATTTCAGTACTCCATTAAATTAATTGAGAACCAGTCGTGTCAAGTTTGAGTTAGACAGAATATTGCCCACTATGCAATATCTGCAGATGCAGCTATTATTCGATTTATTAA
>SMLS01060106.1:0-23985 GCA_004785975.1 Popillia japonica
TAAATATATTAACGGTCGGTGATCGGTACAAATTTCGAACTTGCGTCCATACAAGTACGGTCTAAAATGTTTTGTTGCCCATACAATGGCTAAAAGTTCTTTTTCTATTATGGGATACCTAATTTCGGCTTGATTTAATGTTCTACTAGCATATGCAATTGGTCTACCATCAGAATTTGAGAGAACTGCCCCAAGTGCATAATTAGATGCATCTGTTGTAAGAATAAACTTGTTGAGTTCAGAAAAATCAGGATACTGCAGAATAGGTGGATTAGTAAGTAACTGTTTCAAATTTTCGAATGAGTTTTGACAATTTTCGTCCCAATAAAATTTAACTGATTTACGGCATAACTTGTTTAGAGGATTTGCGATTTTTGCAAAATTTGGAATAAACTTACGATAATAATTGGCGAAAGCTACAAATCTTTTAGATTCATCCGCATTTTTAGGAATAGGAAAATTTTGTATATCCTTAATTTTGCTTTGGTCGGGTAAAATACCATTTGCCGATATTACATGACCTAAATATAATATTTCTTTTCTTAAAAATTCACATTTACGTGGGTTTAATTTCAAATTAACCTGTCTCAGTCTGTTAAAAACTTTTACTAAATTTTGATTGTGATTTTGTAAATTATTTCCAAACACAATAAGATCATCAAGATAAACGAAGCATGATTCGAAATTTAATCCTGACATTGCTATTGTCATAACTCTTGAAAATGAACTAGGACTTGTTTTTAGACCCATTGGTAGTCGAGTCATTTGGAATTGTCCTTTACTTGTGGTAAAAGCAGTATATTTTCTACTATTTTGGTCTAGTTCGACCTGATAATAACCCTGAGAGAGGTCTAAATGAGTGAAATAAAATGCTCCCGATAATGAATCTAGAATTTCTGTGATATTCGGTAAAGGGAAACGATCATCTTCTACACTCTTATTTAAAAGTCTATAGTCAATAACAATTCTCCATTGTTTATGTCCGCTAGAATCTGATTTCTTAGGTACAATTAACACCGGAGAAGACCAATTTGACCTGGTTTCTTCAATAATACCTTCTTGTAACATTTTATCAATTTGTCTGTCTATTTCCGCTTTCTGGCTATAAGGCAAACGATAAGGTTTTACATATACTGGTTGTGTATTCTTTCTTAAAGTGATAATTTCTTGAGTAATATTAGTTACTGTTACCGGATCATTATCTAATAAGAAGACGTCGGCATATTTCGCGCAAATTTTGTGAATTGAATCTCGTTCTTCTTTATTTAAACCCGTAACATTTATCAAGTCCAAAATGTTATCCACTCTATTTACAGTAATGTGATTACTATCAAACGTGTATGACTCAAAATTATATAATTTTGCTGTAGTTGGCTTAAAATTTTTGATTTTGATTTCTTTATCGTTAGTATTTAAGATACGAATCGGAATCATATGTAAGTTCGGACGTGCAATAATACCTGCAATAAAAACACCCTGAGCAATCTCATTCGGCAACACGACACAATCGTCTACGTCATCTACCCAAAAATATTTGATAATCTCACATCGAGGTGGGATAACCGTGTAGACATTATATTTAGATTCTAAGGGTAAAATAATTTTGTCTGTATTGATCCAGAAGGAAAATGAAAATTGTTCGAAATCTATAACAGCATTATGTTTTGAGAGAAAATCTATTCCAATAATTTCACTTATGTCAACAACAAGGAATTTATGATAAATTTTGTTATTCTGACAACTTAAAGGAATATTGGTTGCGCCAATTGCTTTAGTAGAGCCTGCTATTCCATTTATGATAACTTGTTCGGTTTTATCAATGACACTGTTACTTGCCAAAATGTCTGAAAAAATTACGCTAACCGTAGCACCTGTATCTATGAGAAATAGTTGTTCTATTGAATTATATGTAAAGCGTACGTAATTCATTCCATTCATACTTAAAACTACATATTTAAAATTCTTATTCTCGAAAAAACCGCTTTTCTTCATTTGTACTTGGTGCTGTTTCTATTTCACCACAGAACACGTTCCCGTGATTTGTCGCATTACCTCGATTTCCTCGGGAACCGCGATTACCTACTCGTGATCTACTGGCAGGGAATGCTTGTGCGCGCCTAAAATTATTGTAGTTGCCTCTCGTGTTGAAATATTGATTCGAATATGATGAATTTGATGCATTTCGGTTATCTGTATATTTATTATTTTGAAACCTGTGATTTTGGTTATGCCATATTCTACCTGGCCTACCTGTAAATCCTCGATAACCCCTCTGGTTACCCCATGCACGGTTGAAGTGAAACACATTTGAGGGAGAAGGTCTATTTCGTTCTTCATCTATGGCAGTATTAATTGCTTCCTTGAGCGATTCGCAATTCCTTGACTTAAGGATGGTTCTTAACTCTTGACTTCTTACTCCATTGGAAAAGGAATTAATAGCAATCTTTTCGTTTACCGGTCGTAAATAATTTAATAGATTTTCATTACCATCTGCTTGTGCTAATGTTAAGTCACTAAGCAGTTGTTCAATTTCTTGCCCGAACTCGCTTAAAGTTTTATTCTGTTGTTTTATTTGATGTAATTGAGTTGAAATTGTTGTAGCTGATTTTCTTGCTACAAAATTGGTTCGAATGTCTTTTATTAACTCGTCAACAGAATCATAACTTTTGTTTAACCGAATTTTGGCATTTTCAGAGATTCTAGTTTTCAAAACGAAATTAATTAAATGTTTTTTATCGTCAGCTTTTAATAAATCTGCGTATAATGTGATTGAATCGATAAGTTTTTTCGTGGTGTTTTCATCACCATCCATACACGGTAACAAAGAGCCCGCAGTTTTTAAACTGAATGATTCCATATTTACATTAGATTCTAACCTACTCGCTAAAATTTTGTTAGTTTCATTTATAAGACTATATATAGTATGAACGTAAAGTTTAATTTCGCTAACTACATCTAAATTCTTTTCACTTATACTAGCTATTTTTAATTCTTGTAACCTAGTTGAAAATTTTTCTAATTCTACTAGTTTTTTTTTTGAGTTAGTTCTACATTTGTACGTCTTTCTTGTCTATCTTTAGTTATATTATTTTTAAATACCTTTAGTTCATCGTGTAATACCTTAAAGTTCTCTAGGATAGTCGACATGAAGAAGCTCACTACGAAGAAGTTCCCTGCACATTCCACACTTTACTGCTTCCCATTTTGAAGGGCCATTGTGATTAACTCTCGGCTTTTTGCAATTTCTCTACTAATTTTTTTGTTTACGTTTTTCGTGCATCGTCGCCAAACGAAATAAATAATTATAGCAAGAACCATTATGATGAAAAGAAAAAGTCCAATTTCCGGAAGGCTGAAGGAAACTTGATTCACTGCTCCAGACGTACCGCCGCTATTTCCTGCTTGAGCTATAATTACTTCTTTTTCCTCTTTGCTAGTACTGCCACCCATGATTTCGGCACTTTACTTAATATTTCCAAAAGTAGACTACACTTATTTGCATGTTATTTTCACTTTTTGCGCCAATACTTCGTTCGTTTTTTTTTTGTATTTCTAGTTGTTGGCTCGATGGCAGGATCGCCATGAAATATTTCTAAGTTATCATTTATTACTTTTTATTTCTTCTTTAATCTTACATAGTATCTGCTTAGAGGCTAATACTAGACTAACTTAAAAATATGTAAACTTCCGTTCATTACCCGGCAATATTTCCTATATTCATATTCAGCAAGATCATCATTATAACGCGCAATGAACTGAAGGTTCATCGACACACATACTTGCGTAATTATTGTCTATCATCAACTTAGTAATTTCATTAGATAGCATTTTATAATTTCGCAAGTATTTTTCCATCACATAATTAATATATTTCTTGAGACGAGTTGTGCTCCAAAAGGGCCTAAAATAACGAATGTTACTCCAGTGTACAAGAGTGGGAAGAAAATAGAAAACTATAGGAAAATATCAGTTCTTTCAGCTGTGGACAAGGTTATCAAAAGATATGTAGCGTATCAACTTCTTGACTATATGGGTAGGTTTGGTCTGCTTGACAAAAAGCAGTTTGGTTTCCAAAAGAACAAAGGTACAATGACCCTACTAGGAGACTTTTCGGACCTAATAAATAAACATAAATGTTTGTTGACTTTCGCAAAGCTTTTGGCAGTATCAGCCATGCGGTGCTTTTGAACAGATTGCAATCGGTTGGCATTCGCCGTCCAGTGCTCGAGTGGTGTCGAGATTATCGTCAGGGTAGGAAAATTAACATCAAAGTGGGAGAAAGTAGTAGTGTCAATAAAACAGTCACATGTGGTGTTCCGCAGGGTAGCATTTAGGGCCCACTTCTCTAGCTCATATATGTTAACGACGTAAGATTATGTTTCAAAAAATGTTGTCATTGTCTATATACAGATGATACCTTAATAATCGCCGCACATAAAAACTCCGGTAAATAATTAAAAAAAAGGTTTTTTAAAATTCCAACTATGGGCACATGATAAGGGATTGATGATTAGTACAAGCAAAACTAATATAATGCGGTACCTTACATTGCTTCTCCTCATAAAAGAATGAAAACGCCAATAGCAATTCAAATTCATTCAACAGAGGGCTTGCATAATCTAAGTAATCTGCCTGAACATGCCTTTCAGTGTGAAACCATGTCCAAGGTATCTCAACAAGAATATTTGAGCGTAACTATAATGCTTTCTTATGGAACTCACATATTGTGAAAGTCCACAAAAAACTCAAGTGTTTTACGTGTTGCTTCTATTACCTAAACAGTATTATCCCTCAAGACACTTTGCTTATATATCGTGCATTGGTTGAGTCTGTACTATCATATGGAATCACAGTATGGGGAAATGCTTCTAACTGGTACTTAGACGAACTACAGCTAACACAGAATAGAATTGTTAGAAGTATGGCCCGAGCGGATTGCGTCAATTTACATATCACATTGAAAGAAGAGAGAAAAGAAAAAGCACGTGGCAACTAAAACAGTAAATACAAATCATTTACGAGAAATGTTTCTAAATATAATACTTTTTATCATCATACGTTTATACGGTACATATGTGGTTCTAAAAAACTTCAAATTCGATGCTCACTTATATATGTATAGGTGCAAAAAGAAACACGTTTTCGCAAATTTTATTTTAATGCTCTACAGAAACCAAACAAACATATGTGTGTGGCTGTTTATTTTTGTTTGTTTCAGTTTCTCCCTGAAATGTTGCTGTTTAAGTTTTTTACTCGCTCCTGCATTAGTTGATGTCAATTTGGAAATGGTTATTAAATAGCGTATATGCATGTATAGCTTTTTCTAGCGAAGTATAGCCCGTATAATTTTACATATATGCAGGTACGTGATTAGTTTCCGACTCGTTAATAGTGTCTTGCTACTGATAAGCTTTTACACAGCTCCTTGTTTTTCGATTTCCCCAGAATTCTTTGTTGTAGAACAGTTGTTAATTTTAGATTGCAAGTTTTTTAGAATATAGAATTAGTTAAGATCTTTGTCATATCCTGTGTAACCTATTTTTTGGATAACAGTTAAACTTACGATTTTCCTCTTTTTCTTAGTAGTGCTTATTTTAATTAAGAACTTTTTTTTGTTTTGTAAGCTATATTTTAGTTAGTTTTACCTCGAATTTTTTGTTCTTTTCTTTTGTGTTGTGAAGGTTAGTGGGCGCCTGACTACGTATGGGAACAACCCATACGGACTATAAATTATCACTAACAATTTCTTCTGGCGTTAATGTTTTTATCATTACATTTAATTGAAAAACATATTTCACTAATCGTGTCAAATATGTACGAGTGTATGTATCATTCCAACTTTGAAGAAAATTTCACTATAAAAGTATTTTTTTCCATACAAATATTGTGACCTCCTTTCACCTACTATAACGTTGAACTTTAATGTCGAAATATATTTCAATAATTGTGTCCTATACCACAGGGGTCGGTGATTAATGACGCTTTCTGTATGGTCTGGATGGTTCTTGGCTATTCTGGACATATTCTAGAGACGCGCTGGAAAAATGTCGTATATTCTAAAAACAAGTGGATGTGTATATAAAGACAACCCTTTTGTATCAGAAGACAGTTCTGAATAGAATATTAGAGCGTAGTATAAGTCGTTCAGTAAAAATAAATAGACATGTAAATAAATTCTTAGTTAGTGGAAATAAATGGTGCTAGTTAGTTATTCGATAGATAGTAACTTAATTATGTTAAGTGCTTAATTTTGTCATAAGTGTCATAAATATTATCGCCTGGACATTAATACAAACCCCGAAAATAACAATTGTTGTTAGCTGTGGGGCTTGGCGATAAGTTTTCCGGTCATTCGTAAGCAAAATATAAAAAATAGCAATGGTGCCTATTTTGAAGAATTTGAAGAAAAAGTCACAATACTAAACGGAAGGACGAAACATCTGCAAGAACGGCTCCGAAAAATGATGGAAAAGAACGACGAGGATCCAGAAAAACACGTTTTCGAGGTGGATGGCGGTATAACTGAACTGAAAGTAATATATATTTGAAGAAAATTCTAGAATCATGGAAGAAAATTCTAGAAGCCAAGTGCGGCGATTAGAAGAAAATTCTAGAACCATGCAAGAAAAACTGTCAAAAAATTCCAGAAAAATAGAAGAATGGTCCAAAGAGTTGAAAGAATGCATTCAGCGAATGGAAATAAAATTGAGGCTAGCAAATTTGGGCGAACATTAACGACAGATTGTCAATGTTCGCCCGAATTTGCTGACGAGTACAAAGAGTTTAGAACTGGGCGGAGAAGAAACAGAAATCCCGTTGAGGAAATTATTGTGCTTGAAGAGATGAAATCGAGAAAGACTGCGGAATTGTGCGGATTGTAGAATTGCGGAAAAATTGGACATTTGAGCAACAATTGTCCTCAGTTACGAAAGCCATCTAGGCAGGCGCAAAACTAAAAGAGGTTGTGACGTAAAAGGGCAATAGTTGACCCATATTGCTGATGCCCTTGAAGCATCTGTAATTGTATCAACCCTGAAAAGCCATCGTAATAGTCTTTTTGTGACAACCATTCCCCCAGAGATTCTTAAAGAAAAGAGGAAAATATTGATAACCACATGGTTATTACGTACGGCTAATAGGGAGTCAGTCAACGTGCTCGGGGAAACCATTACCGACTTCTGCATTGGCTATACAAAATTCAGGTATCGCGGGGGCGAATATAGAACACTATGTAATTCTTGGAATGGACATAATGGCGAAAGTTGGTTTGAAATTAGTCCTTCTAGGAGAAATACTTATTGTTAGAGTAAATGGTGAAGATTGTTCTAAATAGTTCCAGAGATATTGCCATCTTGTGATTTTGGCCAATGACATAATAATTGATGGACGTAACCAAGTGATTGCTTGGGCGGCTCTAAATGAGAGAGCAGCAGAACACCAAGTTGTGATGTCAGAGCCAGACCCGAACAATAGTTTACCTCAAGGAGGTTCTGTTAGCCAAAACGATAATTCAGACTAAGAAAGATTTTTCTGTACAATTGATTAACCTTAACGACTATCTAGTGAAGATTAATAAAGGGGCTAGTTTGGGAAGTTCCTCAGGTACATTGCTTGAAATAATTGACGAGCACATCCTGTACAATCTGAACACGTGGTTTTAGAGCAATGAAATTTGATATAAAAGTACTAAACTATTATGATTGAGCCTCGCGCGGAGAGCCGTAAACCTGCTGGGACGAAATGCATCAATAATAAAATCAACATCGTCAGTAATTTAGACTGAGTAATGATATAATGTAATTATACACGAAGATTTTTTTTGTCAGAGCAATAATAATAATAATATCTACAATGGTGTACCATTATGAGGAATTTATTTTGTTTCTTATAACTTGGTTTTTCTGGAAGCAGCTACTTTTATGTCTCCCAGCTTAGACTACCGCAATCAAGATCATCTAGGACCCATCCATGTTCACAAAAACTGAACACAACAGCAATGATAAGGTTGTCACAATGAAAATTAAATCAACAACTAAGCAACCGACTAAGCACTTTAGCAGTAGCAACTTTCATCACGAGAATTGTAAACAACGCCATTAATTGTGTTAAAGAGTATGGTATATTTTTCTTCATACAAACTTTCTTATCATCTTTCACTTACTTTATTATCAAATTAGTATATCTATTATTATCAAATTTGGCTACTTCTTGTTAGAGGCCGATTAAAGAACGGCGAAATATGTTTCATAAATTGCGTCAAAGACCATTAATGTTTAGTTTCTACCAAATTTGACCGTAAAATATCCCTTCCTACTCCCTTTCACTTTCTTAGGCTAAATTAAAAATTGCAGAAATACATATTTTATTAATTGCGGCAAAGAGTATTAATGCCAAATTTCAAATAAATTTATTCATATAAATATATTTCTTGCACAAACTTTGCCAACATTTTACACATTTTGTTCCAAAAATTAAATTTTAAAATAACACCGGAACACATGTATCAATGTGGCAAAGTATTTGCATCGAAGTTCAAGTAAATCTGAACATAAAAATGTGACCAGACAAGTTATTGTTTATACGACAAAAGTAAAATAATATTTAGCGAATTATATTTGTTGATAACTACAAATATTTTTCTAATTTATTGGTCTTTATTTTGAAATAATATGTTTTACATATATTTTCGTTCTCAGTTTAGTAGGCTTAACAATTAAAGTAAAACTTCATTATTTGTATATACTATTTTCTAATTAATTACCTATTTGATATGTATAAAACTCAATCAAGCCGTTATATTTGCCATTTATAAATCTAATTATAACTACAAGCAAATTACATTTTATGAATTACATGGTTAGTTTGTTTTACCAACAAACAAACCTTAACACATTTTACCGATTATTTACTGAACTTCGAATAAATTTTTAACCATCTAAATTACTCGTATACGTCAAACATATGGTGAGATATCAATACGTTTAAGTAATTTTAATAGGTACAACATATAACCGGATAGAAAACACATTTATATCACAAACAATTTGGTTTGATGATTTTCGCATATTAATCTGATTTTTTTTTATAAAAATGTGCAATATACCAATGCTAGCGATTAATATATTGTTAATTTATTGAATTACCTATAATTTTTTGATAACATGTTTACATTGTTACAGTTATTACGTACATACATGCAGTTATATTAGATTTTGTGTGAACTACTTCTAAAATGCAATCGATTTCTTTTGCAATTATTTTTGTGGGATCGAACTTAGTGTTTGTAACTTTTTTGCATATTTTTCAAGGCTATAACATTATTGCATTTGTGACCGTGTAACCCGTTTTCAATGTGTTGTTGTGTCTGTCCTATGTCTACTGCATTACTATTATTACATGGTATTTGAAGTTAATAAACTTTTAATTATTACCATTTCTTATATGCTATGTATTCGTTGTTTACTGATTTGCCTTGTTGGGTATTTATAGTTTATTAACATGTTTGTAAGTTTTTCATTATTTGCGTTCTGAAATCTAAACTAGCTGGTAATTATCACGAATGATGAAAAAAGTTACAATTGAAAATAATGAATATAAGTATAAGTATATATAATACACAAAAATAGAATAAAACAAAGCACAAAAAGAGATAAGTAAATAAAAAACGGCAAACACGATGTTTGGCAGCTAACGTGGCTTCTTGAGGAGTGAAAAGTGGGTGATGCTCTCGGTAACTCTACGTGTCCATTATGCTAGGGACATAATCTTTCTGCCAGATTATTATCTGGCAGAATGATTATGTCCCTACTTCTATGGTCCGAGGGTTTATTAACACTCGGACCATAGAAGTTTTCGATATCGTCTTGTTTAATTTTTATACATATGTGTGTAGTGCATTTTAAGAATGCAGATTTAATTTTACTTTAAACCAATGTCTCTAGTGGAGACTACGGTCCTGATCCATAGTTAATAGACGTGTGGTAAACCGCTCCGTAATTCAACCTAAGTGTAGGCAGTTACGAGGGGTTAAATACACCAGTGTTGTGTAATAATTGTTGCTACTGTGCATGGAGTCATAGAGAGCTTAGTAAGTCAATCTTTCTTATTTGCGATAAAGAGAAAATAGTAAAGTACACTGAGAGGAGAAACGTTTCCGAGGAGTCGATCCGAACGGAGCTCCTAGCGCGGTGCTTTTTACTGCAGTTTTCACGCTGATAAAATAGTTGTAAACAACACTAGAAACAGGACCGGCATAAGGAAGATTATAACATTATTTATAAATATGTCAGAGGATTATAGTAGTGATGATGGAGGGAAAAGAAAAAAAAGTACGAAAGATATGTTCGAGAGGAGTAGTAAAACAAAACGAACACCTGATACAAAACATGAGGACGAAGATAGATTGGGAAAAATAATGGAAATGATTCTTGAACTGAAGGGTGATTTGAAAGCCGAAATAAGAGGCATAGGAACAGAGTTAAAAGAAATTGTCCAGGAGGTAAAAATTTTAAAACAAGAAAATGTAAAATTGCGAAATGAAAACGAGCAATTAAAGAAAGAAGTGAATTTGATAAACGAAAAAATTGAAAAAGAGAAAAGAAAGAACAATATAATTGTACAAGGAATTAGAATGGATACTAATGAACCGAATCTACTGAAAGAAGAGATGCTAGAATTTATAGAAAGTGAATTAAAAGTGAAAGTAGCATTGAATGGTATAAGAAAAATAGGGGATAAAATATATTGGGTAGAGTTGTGTTCCATGGATGAGAAACTTAAAATAATGAGAAACAAAAGTAAATTGAAGAATACGAGCGGAGGTAGAATTTATATCAATGATGATATGACCAAACAACAACGCGAAATACAAGGGATAATAAGAAAGATAGCCCGAGAAGAAGTGAATAAGGGGAAAACAGTTAAGATAGGTTAAGATAGGAAAGTTGATGATAAATAGGGATAAGTATAAAAGGAGTGTCGAAAAGGGGATGTTAGAAATTGAAGATAATAGGAACCAGGATACTTCAAAAAACTAACAACTATTGAAACTGGAGAAAATAAGAAGCGGACCCTAGCAATGAAAATGGACATGGGAAGGGAGGGAGTACAAAACAAAACCTTAAAAGTGAAAAGTCAGTATGAAGGGAATAATAAAGAAGGCACTAGACAAGTAAAGGAACATAAGACAACGAATAATACGAAGAAAAGCAAAAGGAGGAAGGAAGAATTATTGAATGTTAAGGAATTTAAGATAGGAACTTGGAATATACAGGGTTCCAATCAGGTTGGTAAGCTACATTTGTTGAGTGAAATATTAGAATAGTACAAAATAGATTTCTGCGCAGTACAAGAAATGAAACGAAAAGAAGGAGTTACAATAGAAATAGGTGACTATATTTTGATGACTAGTGGGTGTGGGAATGCCGTATTTGGAGTAGGAATTATGATACACAAAAAATGGAAAGCAAAGATAAAGAAATTTGAGCCTGTTTCAAGCAGGATTAGCCTTATAAGAGTGGAAGGAAAATACCGAAATATTACTTTAATAAATGTGCATGCTCCTAAGGAAGGTAAAGAAATAGAAGAGAAAGTATTATTCTATGAAGAATTAGGAAAAGTAGTAGCCAATGTTTCAAAGTATGATTTGAAAATAATCCTAGGAGATTTTAACGCCAAAATAGGACAAGAACAAATATATAAACCCGTTATAGGAGAGTATAGTCTCCACGCAAAATGTAACGATAATGGAGTTAAGTTAGTAGAATTTGCTTCAGAGTTGCAGTTAAGAATAATTGGTACCTTCTATGCACATAAGAATATCCATAAAGGTACATGGAGGTCCCCAGATGGCAAAACAGTAAATCAGATAGATCACTTTCTCTTAGAAGCACGACATAAAAATAGGACTAAAGATATCAGAGTTTATAGGAAAGCTGATGTAGGTTCGGACCATTTTCTTGTAATCTTGAAACTAAAAGAGGAGATTCAAAGTAAAAGTACGAAGAATCACAAAATTGTGAGATATAATACTGATTTCTATAAAGATGAAGATATTAGAGCAAAATACCAAGCGCGTCTAGAGCAAAAGATGTTGAGTAACCCGGTAGCACTGGAATTAAACCAAAAGTGGAAAAATGTTGAAGAAGCAATATTATTAGCGGCAAAGATTTTACAGGAGCCACAAAGAAAAAAATATAAAGGATGGTTTGACGAAGAGTGTAAAAGGGTTCTAGAAGAACGAGCTAAGATGAAATTGAAAATGGTTACTAAAAGTTCGGAAAGATGTAAAGAAGCGTACCAGGAAAGCAGAAGGAAAGCTAAACAGACTTGTAGAAAAAAGAAGCGAGAATTTTTTGAGGCAAAGCTGGAGAAAATAGAAAACAGTTTCAAAGACAAGGATATTAGAAAATTTTATAAAGAAATTACAAGTGAAAGAAGAGGATATCACGGAGGAACTGTTTTCATCGAGGGAAGCGACGGAACTCTAATCGGAGATCTGGAAGAAAAGAAAAATAGATGGAAGTGTTACTTTGAAGAAATACTGAACGACGTAGGAAATGATGGGAACATGGAAATAGATGAGAACTGGGAAACTATAAGTAATGAACACATAGAGGACAATGAAATTAAAAACATTATAAAGCAGTTGAAAAATAACAAAAGTCCCGGAGAAAATGGAGTATGTGCGGAGATGCTAAAATATGGTGGGGATATTCTACAGAAGCATATTATTGAAATTATAAAGGAAGTATGGCAAAGAGAAGAAATGCCTAACCGTTGGAAAGAAGCAGTTATACAACCACTTTTTAAGAAAGGAGACAAGAGAAAGTGCGGTAATTACAGACGAATCTCATTGCTGGATGTAGTATACAAAATATTGGCCATATTAATTAAAGACAGATTACAAAAGGAGGTGGAGACTTTGGTGGGTGAATATCAAGCGGGATTTAGGGCAGGGCGATCGGCAGTAGATCAAATCCACATTATAAGACGTATACAAGAAACAAGTAAGGAACAYAATATGTCAATACATGCTGTATTTATCGATTTTAAGAAGGCCTACGATTCCATTAAAAGAAATRAAATCTTGAAAGTGTTGCAGGAATTTAATATTGATGGTAAGCTATGCAGGTTAGTAAAAACGACTCTAAACAATACGATATACAAAGTTAGGGCGAGCAGGAAGTAACAGAGAGTTCTGAAGTCAATAAAGGGCTGAGACAGGGAGATCCGTTGTCCACGGTGTTATTTAACTTGGTTTTAGAATCGGTTTGCAGGAAGAGCCAAATACAATCTAAAAAAACCATATATTCTAAAAGCCATCAAATGATTGCATACGCTGATGATGTTGTAATTCTTGCACACGAAGAAAGAGAGCTACTTCAAGTTTTAAGAAGAAGAGAAAGAGGCAGCAGTTGTAGGTCTGAACATAAATTATGAAAAAACTAAATATGTGGAATTAGGATCTAATAAAAAAAGAGGGAGTAAAGTAAAATTAATTTTGGAAGAAGATAGGATATCAAAGAAGGTGGAAATAGAAAAAGTCAGCAGCTTTATTTATTTGGGATCTGTAATAAGTGAGAAAGGTAGAACTGAAGAAGAAATTAGATACAGGATTGCAAGGGGATCTGTAAGTGCTGGGGCGCTTACAAGGGCTCTAAGATCGAAAATAATATCTAGGTCTGCTAAGATTAGGATATATAAAACCGTTATAAAACCAGTAGTACTGTATGCAAGTGAAACATGGCCATTAACAAAGAAAGCGGAGGAAGAACTGGATGTGTGGGAAAGGAAAATGCTTAGAAGAATTTATGGAGGAAGGAAAGAGAATGAAATATGGAGGAGGAGAACTAATCAGGACATACATATATACTTTATATGGAGAGCCGAAGTTATCGAAGGTTATAAAAGCCCAGAAGATTAGCTGGTTTGGTCATATCTTAAGGAGGGGAGAAGGCCGAATGATTTATGATATTATGGATACGCGAATGATCGGAAACAGAGGCAGAGGAAGACCCGGAGTAAGTTGGAACAAACAAGTAGAAGAACTGCTGAGAAATCTGGGGATAACAAGATGGAAAGCGACTGCTACAGATAGAAAAACATGGAGAGAAGTGGTTCGAAGAGTAGTAGAAGAATAGTCTCACAAGCCAAGGGCCGCATGGCCTGTAGTGCTTTTATATATAATGCCTCTAAAGAAGAAGAAAAACATAAGATGTTACTTTCGTCACCACGCAATTACATCTTATCAATTTATTTGAGTAGGGTTATAATAACCCATATATACTTTTGTATGGAACATCGTTGAACTAACATATTATTGTCATACATTAAAGGTACAATAAAGGCATATTTATATCATTGCATTGCTATAGACGGCAGTTACAGTGCGTCCTTATAGTTACATAGCTACAAGATAACATGTATATATTACTGGTATATGTGGTAATGCTGCCAAAGTAAGCCACTATAAAAGCAAATATTGTTTTCTTCTGTCTCATACTATGCTTAACCTTACTTACTTCTCTTTGTTAATGATACAGTTAAATTGCTTGTTTCTGTAACCTTATGATTATTAAATATTAATATTTCGTCATGTCAGTTAACAAACATATCCATAAATTATTTTCTTCGTACATATATATTCATATGTATATAATTTAAATATCTACAGAGTAAATATGTGCATAACATAAAATGCAGAAAATACATAAATAAAGTGTCTACACAAATTAGTAAAAGGCTATTAGGTAGTATAATTATTAAAGTATATTTTGTATATTGCCTTTCTTTAAACTTTCCATTGTATGTAATAATTACCTTTTCAATACCACAGAAACCTTGTAGCGCTTCGTTAAAAACGTAAATAATATTGCGTTAGTATTACGTCCTCGATCTTTCTTAATCTTGAATCCAAATCAATTTGTTTCCAATATTACAAGCGCGAAGGCTCACCGATTGCAACTAATCACTTCGAAAACCGGCGACATAAAAATTCATTAAATCTTATAATGGCTACTATGTCATAATGATGAGGTCACAACTTTTTCACAGTTAACGCAAGTATAATGGTGAGGTGGTGGTAATGACGAAGGTAGCAATGAGGGTGGGAGTCAATTGGCAAATTAGATATATGTGGTACAATAAATTACATTTCTCAAGTTCGTGGGTTATTACATGTAACGTTATTTGAGCGCTTTACATTTATTACCGTGACCGATATTAGATTACCGTGATAGGGTTAGTGCAACAGGATGTCGTTTAGAAAAGTAAGTTTTATTTTGATGTTCTCAAGTTAAATTACCATGGTGCAATTTCTATCTGACTATTATTAAATTAAGCAATGGAACATTCAGTATAAGTTCTTTCAAAAACTGTTAACAAGAGATTCAGCTTTTGAAATTAAGCTACTATTAATTAACAATTTCTAGCAAGAACAAAAATAATAACGTAGGTAATTTTTATTGAAATCATAGAAAAAAAAACGAATGTAATGATTGTATGTGAATTTCAACATTCTATATTTTTAAAAACAGAAAATATATTTATCTTGATTTGATAATAACAACAACATTGTAAAATTACCAGAAATCATGTTTTAGATTATACTGTTGATCATACGAATCATATCGAAAATTTAATCATTTTGTAAATGAAATTTTGTAATGACATTTCTTTTACTGACCGTTGTGAATACTGGTACTTCTATTCACACCTGTCCATTTTCTCCATTAATGCAACTATTGAATTTATGCCAGGGTTCAATCATCTCTACCTTCTTTCTAACAAGGGAACCAAAATTTAATGTCTGATGTATACACGCGTAGTATTATATATTTTTGACGTCCGTACTTTCATATTTTGTTTAATCATTCCCTGTCTGTTTCAGTTTCCAGAACTTACTGTAGTTTGCATTAAGTTCACCTTCTCATTTCGTTGTCTGTATGTCTTCCTGCTTCAAGAAAAATGTCGTCATATTTTCCATCATAATTAGGTTACTTACTTGTGTTTTGTGTTTTCGGTAATTGTGTTTTCGGTAATTACCATAGTGTGTTTTTTTAATTCGTTTAATCATCCCGATTGAATTGCTCACGTATATAAAAATTTTGGCAGTTCACAAACTCGTTTCTATTAAATGACTATTACAATAATATTATATAGTGTAATATTTCTTCACACATACACAATAAGTAATATTTAAAAACCCGTTAATTTTGGTCTACATTGTGATAAAAATCAATTTGAATTTCTACAGTTGCAAATTCGCTAATTAATTTTAATCCTATGATGGCAATTTGATTAGTATTTTATAAATATTATACAATTATTATTATACTGTTATGATATATGCATATCTATTAATTTTCATTGAACATTTGAAAAGGTATTATAAATCTGAACTGGTTAAGGAAGAATCATTTTAGTTGCTTTCGTGGTATAACGTGTTTATGTAGATTAAGTAAACAAGTACTGTACTTCAAATAATTAATTGTAATTTTCCATAAAAGCAAATGGTTGTTGATATGTATTTGTTATGACAGTTTGTATGCAATGTCATTGACGAATATTATATCTACTTTATGAATTGTATGTACATACGTTAGATATGTCATATACGTATGGGACGTTTCGCCGTTCTTCATGGGTGAATAATTGCTGAAATATCTTCAATGATTGAATGCGATGCTGCCAACGATCGAGTTAACTCGGAGTGACTTTATAAGTTGAAAGGTTCTTTTGAAACCCGTTAGGCTATGTCTACCTGCATTCTTATCAGATCATCTGTAAACAAATCCTTCGAAATCTCGGCGTTATGGTAGACGTATTATATTTATGTTTCTTCTTTATTAAGTTGTCGAACATTGCGATGAAGAAAATAATTAGTCATTTCCTTGTCAACTATCATTGTGTTTGATAGTAAATCATCCTTGTTCAAGTATTTATAAATATGCGATGTATACTATAATATTATTTTAGTATATTAATTGCTTAACACGCACGATGTACGCTATTTATCAAACTCCAATACTTGACTTGAATAGTTGTTACCAACTTAGCAATCTCTGATTTGACACCTAAGACCATATTATGCTAAGAGCGCACTTATTAAATGTCATTATGTATCATTTACTTGCAATAATGAAATAGCTTTCAAAAAAATTGTAAGTTATGATTTTCTTCAATTAACATTTATCCAATTTTCCTTGCTCTTCAGTTAACATATTCTAACTTTTTTTGCTACTTTATCTTTACGAACGCATTCACTAGCTATATGTTTATGCCTACAGATGATACAGACGACAGTCAGTGCTGAGTGCATTCTATCTCTTGATTTGTTTGATGTATATTTTGTAGATTGATTAGTTAACCTTCAATACGTTGTACATTGATAAGATTTTCGGAAGCATTCTCTGATAGTTAGCTTTTTACTGTAAAAACTGAAGGGAAGTACTTAATTTGTAGATTCCAATTCTAATCTTCAATAATTATGTATTGGTTGTATAATTTTTAGATACGTTAACTATGAATCAAATAGCAATTATGTATGTATGTATTGTCATTGCTAGTAAAGGTAATCTGAGGGTTTTGTCTGAAAGAGTAATTTATAAGTAGCTTTGCTTAAAAATACTATGTTTTTTATTTCACTTTAAATCAATGTTCTCTAAAGCAGTGGTTGCCAATCTATGGGTCGCGACACTAGTGCGTCGCGGGATCGATTCAGGTGGGTAGCGGGAGGACGGACCCCTTGAAAAATGTAGGTGTAAGTGTTTTGCGGAGTACACACAAATATGAAAGTACATATATTTCAAAATGTAATTTTAATAATTCGACGACATATAATCCCTAAACATCTGAAAAGTTACGTAGAACTTGCTCTGAAGAAAAAACAATACGGCTAATATGCAGGGTGATACGACAACAGTGCAGCCGTAGATTTCATACGTAATTAAGTGACGCGGTAGGGTGGCCGTAGAAACGTTAACTGTCCTGTGATTCTTCTTTGAACTCTGTGTTTCAAGACTCAAACCTAATCCCATTTTAGGTCAAGACGAGAGGAGAATATCCAGTACTTGCAAATGTAGCTTTGAAGGAATTAATGGGATTCACGACAACTTACTTAGGTTACGTTCATAGTGTTTGAGTGGAGTCGAGTTGCGAAGTAAGTACAATTTTTGTTTTCATCGCTTTTCGCTTCTCTAGTCTCTCACGTCGCCGTCGTCGCTCCACTATGAACGTAACCTAAGTAAGTTGTCGTGAATCCCATTAATTCCTTCAAAGCTACATTTGCAAGTACTGGATATTCTCCTCTCGTCTTGACCTAAAATGGGATTCACGACAACTTACTTAGGTTACGTTCATAGTGGAGCGACGACGGCGACGTGAGAGACTAGAGAAGCGAAAAGCGATGAAAACAAAAATTGTACTTACTTCGCAACTCGACTCCACTCAAACACTATGAACGGTACCCTCTGAGTCAGGGTTATTGTTTCTGTCGCTACTCTAGTCTCGTAGCTAGTCTCTCGCCTCGTCGCTCCACTATGAACGTAACCTTATGCGAGTGTGCTTTTTCTAGTATGATTTTTTTTAAAGAAATATAGAAATAAACTTTGCGTGGAAAACGAGCTACGCCTACAATTAACAAGTTTCAATCCAGATATAGAATGTCTCATAAGCACCAAGACTAAACAATACCACAAATATGATTGAGTTTGCCATTTAGTTTATATAAAATCCATTTGTTAATTAGTAAAATAGTGTTTTTTTAATAATGTCATCTTCATCTTGTTATATATTACGTATGAATTCATAATAATATGTAATACAATTTAAGTATTTTGCTTGCTATTTTTGCCAAAATGAATGCTGTTTTCTAATTATGTTGTCGGTTATGTTATGTTTATTTATCATTGTTCGAAACGTCACAAAACAATAAATTATTGAAAGATAGTATTGTTTTAATAGCTTATTCAGGAATAAACCATTATTCTGCAACTGTGCAGTAAGTTAATTACTTATAATGCATATACAAGGTGTCTGTAAAAGGTCTTTATACACGCCTACCACATATTCCTTAGACCAAACTAAGCCGATTTAAGTAAACTTACCTTAGTCCAAAGTCGCTTAGTTTGGGCGCTATGCTGCCTTGAAGTTAACATTTTGAAATCGTTTTTTTATTATAAATTCAAAACGGCTTAGGCGATTTTAATAAAATTTGGCTTGATCACTTATTTTTGCTGGTCGAATGTTTTGAGAAAATTTCACGAAAATACTAAAACCGGAAGTGAATGAAACACGCATGACCATTATCAAAATTAACATATTTTTTTTGCTGCCTGTAGTAGAGACACGAAATAATTTTTATTCGATAGAGTATTCAAAAACGATCAAATTATGTATCTTGTAAAATGTTCTTATTTTTATTCGTTTTCTAGAAAAACGAAAAAACGTGCTTATGGTCGTGTGTTCGAAAAAAGGAAAAAGTAATCCAGTCGCCTATGATTTCTATCACAAACAAATGAATTTCGCATGGCTAAATCTACTGCTCAGATAAAGAGTAGAGGCAAATGAATACGCTTAGTTAAAGTTCACGGTTTCGGAGATTCTAGGTAACTTATTTACTGCAAAAACGGCACTCTTTATAAGAATTGATTACTCTAATGGTTTTTGCGAAATTTGTATTTTAATAATCCGCATTAGGCTATTTTACATAAAAATTATTAAAAAAAATAAAAACAAACATGAACACAAATAATGAATATGTCACAAAAACTGTTGAGTTGAAAGTGTTCTCCATTTACACGCATACAAAGATTTATACGAAGGAAATTAAACTGTACTCTTTGCAAAATTTCTCTATCACCTCTAAGTTCATTTATTGCATGTTGAATACGTTGCCATAGTTGCGCTTCGTTGGCCACAGGTGTCTTATAAACCACGCACTTAAGATGTCCCCAGACAAAAAAATCAGCTGGAGTTAAGAACGTGGTGGCCAATTTACAGGAGCGTCATTACCTCTACCTATCCATTTGTTTGGGTATACTTGATTTAGGTAGTTTCGAACATCTACTGAAAAATGTGGTGGAGCTCCATCGTGCATGTAGCACATATCTCTCCGAAGTTGAAGAGGTAAATCATCTAACAAATCTGGCAATGTATTTTGTAAAAATTGCAAGTAGATGTCTCCCGTTAATCTTTGCGGAAAAATAACCGGACCAGCAATAAAATTGCCAATTATTCCAAACCACACATTAAGTTTAAATTCCTGTTGAAAATGATTTATCTTAATTGCATGCGGGTTTTCAACTGCATAAACGTATTCGTTATGGAAATTAGTTACCCTCTTTCTTGTGAAACAAGCTTCATCCGTAAACAAAATAGTGTTGCCAAAGTTTAAATCTGCTTCTCTTTGCCCATTAACAAAGCGACAAAAGCCCAGGCGCATTTCGGGATCATGTTCTAAAAGACCTTGAACTGCTATTTTATGGTATAGATATAGCAACTGTTCTCTAATTACTGCGTGAACGACATCCTTACATACTCCTACTTCCCTACCTATTCGTCTAGTACTTATTTCTGGATCTTCTTCAACACGTTCTACAATTTCTTCTTCAACTTCAGGAACTCTTACAAAACGCTGCCTCCCATAATCAACGGTTGTAGGAGCAAAGCGACCAGTCTCCCGAAGACGTCGCTCAATGATAGCAAACGTTGGGTGACTTGGTATGCGACGATTTGGAAACCTTTCAGAATACACCCTAACACACTCTCGAGTATTTCCTTCACAAAATCCAAATACCAATAGCATATCGGTATATTCTGCATTGGTGGATTGTAAGGCCATGATAAATCACGAAAAGTTAAGCTTTCTAAATTATTATTAAAGCATTTAAGAAACTTTTGAACACTAATGACAATTCACGTATTTTAGATTTGACACTATTATTATTTAGCCATGCGAAATTCATAGGCGACTGGATTACCTACTGTTTGCTTTTTCGAACGCACGACCATAAGATTTTTTCGGTTTTCTCGAAAACGAATAAAAATAAGAAAATTTTAGAGAGACATAATTTGATCGTTTTTGAATACTCTATCGAATAAAAATTATTTCTTGTCTCTACTACAGACAGCAGAAAAAATTATGTTAATTTTGATAATGGTCATGCGTGTTTGATTCACTTCCGGTTTTAGTATTTTCTTGAAATTTTTTCAAAACATTCGGCCAGGAATAATAAGTGATCATGCCAAATCTTATTAAAATCGCCTAAGCCGTTTTGAATTTATAATAAAAAAATGATTTCAAAATGTTAACTTCAAGACAGCATATCGCCCAAACTAAGCGACTTTGGACTAAGGTAAGTTTACTTAAATCGGCTTATTTTGATCTAAGGAATATGTGGTAGGTGTGTGTAAAGACCTTTTACAGACACCTTACATACATACATACATACATACATACATACATAGGTATACATACTGGGTCGCGAAAGTTTTTCTTGGAAGAAGGTGGGTCCCATTACCAAAAAGTTTGGGAACCGCTGCTCTAAACCATAGAACATTTTCAGCTGGAAGTTGTAATAATCAGAGATTGGTTCATACCTCCACTGTAACAATGGCTTACACATTTCATGATTTACTACAATAGCTGCGCTTTGTAAGTAATAATACAAACGATTTTTTTTATATATTTATTTATTTATTTATAACAACAGATACATATAAATTACAATATATTAATCAAAACATAAAGAAAGCATTAATATCTGTTGTTGTTGCATCCCTCTACTTCACCTCGAGAACTGCTATCCCGGGCTAATGGTATTGAGGGCCTTTTGGATTTTTTGTTCAGTGATCGAGTCTTGTTTGTGTGTTTTTTTGTATGTATTTAATTTAATTTTCCTTTCTTAGCATATGTTTTATTTTGTTCTTAAAAATGTGGCATGGTAATTGTTTTATAGTTTTTGAAATTTTGTTGTAAATTTCTATTGTTTTGGTGGTCAGTGTTTGACTATATTTTTGGTGTTTATATTTTTCGGTTCGCAAGTGCGATACATTTCGCGTTGTGTAGTCGTGTATTTGTCTGTTTACCCGGAGTTTTATTTTTAGTTTTATTTTCTTATTTTCTATTTTATGTAGAAGCAGTATATTATGTAGTTCGATTGATTTCTGTATATTTAGTTCTTGTTCAGTTCAAGTTTCACTTCTTGCTTCTCTCTCGTAGGGTTGTATAACATGTATGCCGTTGTTGTTTCGTTATGGCAAGAAGGTTATTAAAACACCACTCTTCTAGTCGTTTCATGTCTTCTTTTATTTTTTCCTCGTGTCGTCTACATACGCATACAGTTTTCCATTGAAGTGTTGTTCCAATAAGTCGTTTACGTAGAGTGTATATAGAGTGGGGGTTAGATTTCCACCTTGTGGTAATCCGTATTCGGCATTTCTTGGTTCACTTAAAACGTTGTTTATTTTTGTTTCCTGTTAGAGATATAGGATTTTATTATATGTAGTTCCTTGCCTTTGAATCCATAGCTTTCAAGTTTTTCTGAGTTTGCCTTTGGATATCGTATCAAACGCTTTTCGCATATCTATAAATATCACTATTACCTGTTTTTCGTGATCCAGTTCTTTTGTGATGTCATTTGTCAAGTCATAAGCCGCTGACATCGTACTTGTGTTTGCTTGAAAAGCATATAATAATCAATACCCCAATTACCATTTGGTGTAGGGTGTCTGGTACATTTCATCTTATTTGTAAGTAGGTACATTGCATTCTGATTAGCTAAGAGCAGTCATGGATAAATTCTGCCCACTTCTTTTTATCTTTCGCCATTGTTTTGGCCTCTATCCAAGTCATCCCTCTGTTTTGTAATATCTGTCCTATGAATCCATCCCATGTTTGCCTTGGTCTTCCCCTTTTTTTCTTTTTCTGGACTTTGGTTTCCCATACTTTTTTCACTGGTCTTGTGTCTTCCATTCGTTGCAAGTGTCCCCACCAACTCAGTTGTTTTTTTTCGATGTACTCCAGTGTAGATTCTATTTCTAGGTCTTCTCTTATGTATACGTTGCGGATTTTATCTTCCTTTGTTACACCTCTTACTCGTCTAAGGTATTTCATCTCGATCGCCTGGATTTTGCTTTTCTGTCTTTTAGTCAACACCCATGATTCACAACCGAACGTAAGTATTGGCCGGTATATAGTTTTGAACACGTTTAGTTTTGTTTTTTGGGAAATTTCTTTTTTATTTATGAATGCCGTATTCATTAAATAGTAAATTTTGAGCGTGTTTTCTATTCTACTATTTATTTCAGTATCTTGTCCACCATCTTCATCTATTTCTACCCCAATGTGCTCCTCCTAAAGTGCTTCACTTGCTCGATTTTTTCTCCGTCAATTTGTATATTTAGTGTTTTCTCTCTTTTTCCGATTACCATCACTTTAGTTTTATTTTTGTTCATCTTCATTCCGTGTTCTTGTGTGAATTTATTCCATATTTCCAAGTTTCTTTGTAGATCTTTCTCTCTCTCCGTTATGATCATCACATCATCAGCGAAAGCACCCTCCGAGATATCTATTTTTCTTAGGTATTTATATCCTACGTGGAATTTCTTCGATTTTGATGTGCATTTTTTAATTATCTCGTCAATGAACACTGTGAACATCAATGGGCTTAGTCCTCCTCCTTGTCGTAGTCCTTCTTTTGTAGAAAAAGCATCTGAGATTTTATTTCTGTATACTACGCAATTCTTGTTGTTTTTATAGATGTTCTGTATTATTCTTATCGTCTTACTGTCTACTTTTCTCTTTTCTAGTATTTGCCATAGATTCGTTCTTGGCACTCTGTCAAAAGCCTTTTCCAGGTCTATAAATCCCAAATATACTTCTTTTTCTTTCTGTAGTGACTTCTCACGCTGTCATTTATAATATCGTTATTTTGTAGGGGTACGGTCCTGGCACCGATAGTGAACACACATGTGTAAATCGCT
>SMLS01060107.1:0-17155 GCA_004785975.1 Popillia japonica
AACTTTTTGTCTTCTCTAGAAGAAACAATTGGAGGTAAAATTATTTAGGTAGTCAAATTCAGCTGTTTGCAATTAAAAACCTATGTAGTAGACTTATAGTTGTTCAGAATACAGGTAAGTCGTATTTACTTATAGGAACGTTGGGGCTAGTAGAAGCTTTAGTACCAGTTCCCATTTCAATATATTTACCATCTAAACTACAACGGGTTGGCTGAAAGTTGCTCACAATGCATACTACATGATTGCCCTTCCAAGATAACTATTTACGAGTGGTCAAAATTGTTTAGACATGGCCGAGAGTCACTGGATAATGATCACAGTCCACGGCGGCCTCTTCACTGATCACTTCAGCTGTTGTTGAACAACTTACTACAACAACAACTTACAACTTACAAATGTTTGGTACTGGAGGATGCAAGATCAAGGAAGTGACAATTAGCAGCTTTACTAGGAGTTTCAAAATCCAGTTTTCAGAATTTTACACGATTATATTGGGATGACAAAGGTTAGTGCAAGATGGGTGCCGCGAATGCTTTCGCCATTCCAAATGCGTCTCCAGGTTGAGACCTGTGAACAATTCTTGGAGCACTGTGGAGATGAACCAGATTTAATTATCTATCGACTTGTCACTGGAGATGAAACCTCGGTTCATCATTATGATCCTGAAGCAAAACAAGCGTCGATGCAGCGGCATGTTAAGGGCTCCAGTCCTCCGAAGAGGTTTAAAGTCACCCCCTCTGCAGGGAAAATAATGGCGACGGTTTTTTGGGACTGTCAAGGAATATTATTAATTACTTATATGAATAAGGGTAGTACAATAACGTGGAAGTATTATGCAAACCTGATGCATCACCTTAGAGATGCTATTAAAGTGAAGAGACGGGGTAAACAGACGCAAGGTGTCTTGTTGCTCCACGACAATGCACCAGTGCACAAGTCTAGACTTTGAAAAGTTGCTGTAGCTGATTGTGGCTTCGAAGAAATTGAACATACCCACCCTATAGTCCAAACTTAGCACCCAATGACTATTTTTTGTTCTAGAATCTCAAAAACCACCAAGGGTGACAAAATGTAGGGGCAATGACGAACTTATAGCAGCAGTTGAGGACCATATTGCGGAAAAACCGAATGCATACTTTTATACTGGAGTAAAGATATTTTTGAAACGGTGTTATACTTGTATTCAAAACTAGGGGAACTATAATGAAAAATAAAATTTGTTCTTTGTTCTAGTAATTTGTTTTCATGTCTTATCCGCGAATATAAAAACGAGCCCTCGTAATTGTCTTTGGTATTATTTGCTATTATTTATCTTTTATATTGCCTTGTGCTATTATTCATCTTTCGTATTGTTGTGTGTGTCACTGTTATTAATACCATTACTGCCACCATAATTTTATTACTAGCGCCAAGAACAGTTAGGCAATGCTACGATTTTTGATTTTTTAGTCTACAGGTTGAGATATCTCATGGCTCATGGACATAGTATTGTTCTGATTATATAGAGCAGGGTTTTTTGAGTGTTCTATTGCTATTTTTTCTTTTTAAAGAATAAAGTTTTCTGTTCAAATTGCGAATGCTTGTGTTCTATCTTATGGCACACAACTTTTGCCTAAGTAAAATCTTCTTTTCTTTTGACAAATGTTTCAATTGTGTAGTATTGTAAGCTGTTAGACTTTCTTCGATCAAATTGCAATACATTTCTGTCACGGACTGTATATGTTGTTTTTACTTGTTGGAGTTGGTTGGTTGGTTGCTTGCTTGCTCATTTGTACGCGTGGGATTCGTTTTGATTTCACCCTTTCCCGTTTTAAACTTGTTTGTGCGTATGTATGTATATGTTCGAATACGTATGTATGTATGTACATACATATATACTGGTGTATATTGTGTTAGCATGCATCTGTACTTGCCTTGATGGAGAGAATGAACCGAAATGCGATTGAGCATAGGTAGACGTGAATATGGCATGGAGGAAGGCATCGGATGTATTCCTGTCAATTAAAAAGCTCATTTCCTTTCTACAACGCGACGGACGGGCAAAGCTCGTAATCTACTTCATCTGAATAAGTATTTATCGGAAGAACGCGGTATGTACTGTGAGGGTACGGGTTTGTTGTAATAATAGAAGTCGAAATGATTCGCTGATATGGAGATAATATATTTCTTGGTCTTTTTTGTCCGTTCGGTTTAGATTCTTATACTATGTTAATGTTATTATTTTTTTTAAGTGATTTTACTGAATGGTGGTACATTGACTATTGTACATATGTAATTACGCCATTATGACATTTCTATAGTTCGACTGTTCTTGAACGGATACCTTCTAGAAATGGAGCGAAATTCAGTTGTGAGCTATGTTAAAGTTGGTGATAAAATAACATTGTCAGGATTGGTTAGTATTTTGACGGTTAAACTGGTTTTTATTAAAAAAAACGGAAACTTATTATAATTTACTATTGACATAAATGATATTTAGATAAATTAGTTTTACAATATAACCTTATCTCTTCATGCGTCATAATGTCTATATCTTGATATACACGTCACAACCTAAATACCAAACGTTACAATATAGAATAAAATCACTTCTATGGTGTTTTGCGAAAGAGATGTGCTGTTTCCGAAAGTTTATGATAGCGTTTAATAATTCATTGTCTTATACTATTCAAAGAATTTTCCTTCGAAATTAATTCAGATTGTATATTTATAATTGGATTCACTTCTAGAATTACGTCATTTAATAAACGTGATACTCAATGATTAAGTAAATTTATTGCAGTTATTTAGGCGGGGCATCTTTTAATACTGTAAGTATCATTATTCTTCATTGTATGAAGAATTTTCGGGCAAATTAAGCCCGGCAGTAAATTAATCCGTCTGTCAATAGAACCAAATTGATTTATAAATAGGATTGGGAGATTCTCTCAAGTGCACGCACCACATTATTCACTCCATCTTCTTCATCGCTCACACTTATATATAAAATACACATTCGTCCATTTAGCTAGCTTGAATCGACTGAGACGAGGTAGGTGGCAGCTGGGTTACGTAAAAAAGCGCTGAATCTACCGCACAGACTATTAGTCTTTCGGGAAAAGTTGACGTTCTCCCTACTGTTAAGAAAGTGGTACGTGGCGTTCAAGAAAAAAGCCCGATCCAAAGTAATTAATTATTTTTTGGCGTTATCGAGCCGCGACTCTGCGCGCTGCCACTACCGTCTGCTTTTCTTTCGCTAATTCATGAGCCGAAAACGAGCAATAAAACACCCGTCAGATTGCAGTAACGGGTCCCCAGAATCGGCGGCCGCTCGTGCATGGTTAACGACACCCTGCTGCCTGCCTTCCTTTCCTGTTGTGCCTCCTCTCTAATTCCTCCGCACACAGTGGATATATCTTTGACGTGACTGGTGCGTTGAATAGCTTTCCGGCATACGGAAATTTCTTAATTCTTTTTCAGGAAATCGATATTGATGGCTTTAATTTGCCTTAGCTAACATGAGTGTAAAATCAAAGTTGAAATCGCAATAATTTGTTGGATTTACAACATAATTATACTGGTATCAAAATAACTATATTTAAGGCATGCTATCCTAAGAATGTCAACTTTTTATTATTGATATCATTTTGCAATTCTCTTGCTTTTCTGCGAAGAGATTCGTGTTCATGAAAACTAATATAGAAAACTTTAGTTATTGCGTGCCCGTCTACAAGTGTTAAGCGTAACAAAATGCCTAGAGTTCGAAGGTGTCAAAATTATCACCGTGTTAATGACGTAGTAGAACACCAACTGGTCAACCAAGGCGTACCACAGAGCATGAAGGTAGGCGCTTCAGACAATTAGCTCTATGAGACCGTTTTGCTAAAACGCGTCAAATCTCTGGCAAATGGTTTAGAGAAGAAGATAGACCTGTTTCTATGCGTACACTATATCGCCGCATTAGAGCTTTTTTGGACTTTTTTCATACCGTCCACGACTAGTGCTTCCGTTGACTGCGGACCACTGTCGTGAACGCTAGAACTCGTGTAGTACGAGGGGGTTTGCTGTTGAGAGGCATGTGCACAAGATTGTTGGAGTAATGGTTTGGGGGGCTATTGCTTATGGTAGCCGATCATCATTTCTATTGATTCGAGGCAGTATGACAACTGCTCGTTATGTTGATAATGTTCTAGGAACCACTTTACTACCTCATCTAGATGGCCGTCTACATGTCCTTTTTTAGCAAGGCAATGCACGTCCGCATATTGCTCGTCGAACTATAGGGTTTCTCCAAAAAACGGGCATTAATGTTTTGCCCTGGCCACCCCGTTTCCAGGATTTAAACCCCATCTAACATGTGTGGGATATCATGAGGAGGAGACTGTGCACTTTGCACCATCCCCCACAAACTCAACGAAGTTCAAGTTACTTGGCACGAGATGCCATAAGCAGATAGCAGATTAGATATAAAACTATCACATACTATCACAAAATCTAGTTAAGCAAATGATTCCTTCTGGATGTAACACTGCCAGTATCATTGAGTATATTTGAAACCTATGAAAAAGAATGTTTATGGTGTTTATACATGTGTAAGAAAGTTAAATCGCTGGATAATATAGAAAACTATGCTAAACATTTTTGAGATAATTCTTAAATAATCTATTAGGATTATACAAAGCAAATAACCAACAAATGAAACGAACTACATTCAAAATACTAATAGACGTCATAGAGAAGGAGGAATTACATATATTGTTATGATGTTATCATTAATGAAGACTACTATTTCGTATGTAATGGCGGACAAAATTTAAACAAGTATTTAATAAATACGATGGTTTGTATAATAATGTGTGTAGATAGATCTTTGTGGGTAAATTATATTGCATTTTGAGGTAATTTATGATATGTTTTCTTTGTTTTTGAGATGAAAGATTAGAACATTAAAGGAAAAGCCAGCATACAGAAGCATACCAAAAATTATGCCAATATGGCCATAAAGTTTCTTATTTTAAAGAATTAATTCTTCTAATCACGACAAATGTTATTGGTTTCCAGATGTTGAAAACCTATCCACAAGCAGTTAGACCTGTAATTCTAAACTCTCTAAACTAAGCATAAGTCATAAAGACAGAAATAAGAGATGCTATCGAATAGTCATCAATAAAATAATAATTAAATAAAATTACTGATCGATCGAAAAATACAAGAGACTAACTGGTAAAATTGTAGAAATTTATTTGTTTTTTGAAGGGGTCTGTCTTGGGTAACGCTTTATTTTTCCATAGCGAGTTTTATATACACTGTAAGCTTATAAACCTACAGTTACTGGAATTTAGACATAATAACACAGCTGATTCAACAATTGTTTTCCACATCATTTCTTCCCATACTACCTCTGCTTCATTCAACTAGATTTCAAAGCAGCGTTAATGTTCATTTAAGATTATTCAGCGTTATGCTGTTCCGCATATATCTGGCTCGTCAATTCGAGAATTACTACATCCATACATGTATACTCCATACATGCATACATATATCAATACGAACACAGCTAGTACTATACATATCCTGTGTGAAGTTTCCACAGCAGCGTGCGGAGCAGTTGTTGGAGGAGAGAACTATACAACGAACTAATTAGCGTGGCTGGACTTGTACGGTCGAAACTTCCAAACACTATATAAATATAGTTCGAGGGTGGCTGGTTTTGCTAGTGTGCGGCTTGGCTGCGCGAAAACTGATCCCCTTCGTCCCACCGTAGTTCACGACCCTGTTCCCCTTTCGCCATTCAGGCTTGTTCGTCTCCTTTTCACTTCAATCCATCGGATCGGGTTATGCATCCCACCGTTTCCATTCTTGTGCTCACCGTGTGGCCCTTCTGCCACGAAACCGTTTGTACAGCTTTATTAATTCGTAACGGACTGATTTAATTGTGTTTGACTTTTAATTGTAATTCTCACCTTTAATGTTGGATAATTAAGTGCTTATCTTCGGACCGGTGTTTATCTTCGACACTGATGAGGTAGGGTGCATGAAGCGAAGGAGAGTACTGGATATTCCCTTAAGGTTAGAAGTTATGTTGTATAATACGACTAACTTTCGAATTCAAACTATAAATATCCAATGCCAAGTTTTCGCGTAGTAATAGCAATAATGGATATAAATACCAAATTCGGTAAGTAGAGAAGCAGGATTACAACCCTAAAACGCAATCTTGATAATACGCGGTGAAAACAGTAAAAGGGCAGTTTTGGACAATACCAAGTGCTCCGGAATTTGCTTGAAAACAAGTTTTACATACAACTTAAATTCGGATGGAGATGTGTTATAATTACTGTTCTATTTTTCAGTAGGCTTCCCTCATCTATGACTAAGGCTACAGCTTACTGCCCTATATATGTCTTGTGACGTCATGCTATTTCTCTTGCGCCAGAAACACATATCTTGTCATAGTTCATAGTAGATCGTTATCCACTCTTCATTTGCTGCACATATGACAACTTGATGACTAATGCATTTTACTGCATTGCTCTGTACGTATCCGTAATTATTTCTGCCACACAATTCTGAATAGGTACCTTGTGTGTGGTATGTGATAAAGCGCTGGTGAGATTTACCGGTAACTAAGATTTTATAGCTCACATCCAAATATTTTCGATGCAACTGTACCTACTATATTAAATGATATGAAAGACGTGCGGTTGGGGCAACCTTTACTCGAAATGCGTAAAAGAGGTTTAGTGTGTCTAAGTGGAAAGATTCCAATGTATAGCAATATTTGCCTTTTACAGAATTTTCTAGACGTGCACACAGAGAGAAATATTAAACTGTTTTAAATGCAAATTTATAGTTTATAAAGGGCGCAACGTTGTGTTTAATTTATGCTATGTTTTGATATGTATAAGAATGCCACTGCTATGAAAAAAATGTAGAGTATTCGACATACATTCGTTAATAACACCAAAGTGGCACTCTCTATCTCTTGAAGTAATCTATCACAGTTTGTGAAGAATGCATGGCTTTGTCTTTGCTTTTGTACAAAATTCATTTATTTCAGAACAAAAATCCAAACACAATTGAGCTAGGCAGGCATGTATTCCTGTATTGGCAGGATGCGTGATACCTGAAGAGACGGTTAATAGTTTCGTTTCAAGTTACAAGTTTCCGTTTCATAAGACGACACACTAGACGTGTACGCTATTGTGCTCTGTTCCCACGACTTGTGATGGTCTCTTGGAGTTAATGGAATGCGATGTGATGGTTGAAGACAAAGAAATAGGCATAATATTTCACTGTCTAGGATATATAAACGACCGCACAATAGTTGTCACAGAGAGATTTCCAAAAGTTGTGGAGGAGCATATGCAAACCGCCTAAATGTGGTAGACAACTGGTGTACACAAGAGCGACTGTCAGTCAATGCTGAAAAAATACAAGTAGTCACGTTTAGGAGGAAAAGAATGCTAGAAGGCTTACAGCCAATAGTGTTAGGAGGTGAAAGGGTTCCATATGTCAAAGAGGGAAAATACCTTGAGGTATGGTTCTACCAAAGATTTACATGGAGCACACATATCCAGAAAACACTATTGCTTTAGACTGATGCAGGACTTTGTAAGGGCGAAAGTAGGTACTTAGTCCCAAAATGACTCTGTAGGTATGGGCAAGGCTAATCAGATCCATGATAATATGCGTAGCATCGTGGCCAAGTGGTAGGGCTGGCAGGGGCGACCAGGACGCTAAGTGGAGGGCAGAGACGGGCATGCAGGGAACTGCTAGATCCGCAGGTTACAGACTGATGTATAAGCAAGCACCAATAAGTAAATGACGGCGCTGATCATCAAAAATTATCAGACGAACTTAAGTGATGCTATGGTTGAGAAATTCAAACTAGATAAGAAATATCACGTGACTGGGAGAAAGGCTCTCGAGTACGAGCAAACCCAAACTGGTATACAGACGGCTCTAAAATGGAATACGGCGTGATAGCTGGTATATATCAAAGAAAGAGTAGAAAAACTCGTTCTGTAAGTTTCAGCAACGACACGATGGTGTTCCAAGTAATTTATTACTTTGCTAGAGAAGTAGAAAGATAGGCGGAGCTAGGTAACAGCGTCAGTTAGTTCAGTAAGTGTTGATTCTAAGCTGGCTTGGAACTGCGTACGCGCCTTAAATAAGGTAGTTTCCCAAGAAAATTAGCATTGGTCTGGGATCCCAGCTACAAGAGCATGAAGGGAAATGCGGCAGCAGACGATCTGACCAGACAGGGTTAGTCGAAGCCATTCGTTGGCGCTGGCTCTTCCTTCGGCAACACCAAATCGCAAATGAAAGAGTCCAGCAACAAATGGATACACAATAAGTCCAAGTAATGGTGGCAAAGATCACCAGGACCTGTCCTATATCAGAACCATAACCTTCAAGGAGATCCTAAACTTCTTCAACACTTTGGAGATCAATTGGGACTAAAAGATTAAGAGAGCTGACAAGGGCAACATCAGGATTGTCCGATATGGATTTTGATAGGTCTCAACTATGTTATAGAGAGACCTCGCCTGAGTACCTAGGTACGAGCTTTTATCCTAACGTGCCCTAGTTTCTGAGAAAAATCAACGCTGTTTTGCGTGTTCTTTTTATACAGTTGATGTTAGTCTCCGTATAAGCAAGCGTGCGTAGTATAGTGAAGTGGATCTACAAGAACACGTCAAGTAACTAATTGTCAATGACAATCTTTATTAGAGCAGTGTTAATGTGCACTTACATAAGTTTTAACAGTATTTTTGAATGAATGATTGTAATTTGCAAACTACTCATATCTTTCCTAATTATTAAGTTGGTAAAAAATTATTCGCGACCAACAATGTTATCACTCCTTTTCATTAAACATTTAATTGAATTTTCCAAGTCCGAGTTCTATATTCGTACTTTTTAAAGAAATACTTGTATTACAAGAAAATTTAGAACAGTAGAAAATAACACCCACAAATTTAACAAAAAATCGTGCTTATTAAAAATATGTAGCTCGGAAAAATAAAAATAATAAAGTTGACAGTAGAAGAAATTTAATACTATTTATTTATTACTTTTCATTTTTAATCAGTTAACTACCGCAATCTAAACATTAGATGAACGTACAGATTTTTTTATTGTTAAGTTGGAATTTCCTTTATTTTAGCTTCATATCTACGCACCGATGAAAGTTTTTTGCCAGTTTATTTGGTGCAGAGATAATTTACTCGAAGTTCACCAGTTCTAGTAAAAACTTACTAGTTGGTATAAGGATTTAATATATCTTTAAGAGTGCGAGATTGTTTCAAGTTTTTGCAGTTTTAATGTCAGTGACATATAGTAGATAGTAACTGACATGTTTGTACCCACGCCATTTCAAATTAATTAGTTTAGTGTAATCTGAAACATTTTTTGATAAAAAATGTTCTATATTACTTTGTAGTTAACTAGCTACAGTAAGAAATATTCCGAACAGCGTTTAGTTAATTCTATTCATGATTCTCTAGGGACGTGAGTTGATCTCGGCAACTTTGCGTGCATTTTTTCTTGTTCTGCCACACTTTCTAGACGTTCGTTGAATTTTTAAAGCCGAATCAACTTCTCCCTTTCGCAGAGCTAGTTCTCGGGTCGCCATGAGACTATTTTATTACACCCTGATAGACCGTAAAAGGGTTAGAATGATAATTCGGGTTATTTTATGGCAGCGAGTTTTGTTATACGTGTTGCGGTGTTTGATCAAGATTGAGTTGTAAATAACTTTGAATGGTGATATATTGAAAACACCTACGGACTGAAGAATGATCTCAGATTATAGCTACTTATTGATTCTGTTTCTATAATTAAATGAATGCCATTGACATGTTTGCAATGCATGACAATAACAATTTCTGAAAACAGCCAATAAAGCAGATATAAGCGATAAAATGTCTTAACGACAGTTTTAATGTTTAGTTCGGTGTTTATTTATAATGTTTGCGTGGTAGTTCGATTCATTTTATGTGTGTTAGAGAAACTACGGGATGAAATTGCTGGTCCCGACAAATTCTAGTTAATAAAAGCTGGTTATAAAGAAGTAATGCTGTACCATTATAATGTTAGACTTGCAATCTTTATGAGACACATGTAATAACTGCAGAAATAATTAATTTAGATCTTGGATTAGATTATACGAGAAAATATTTTCCTGAATTAATGTTCACATGTCCTGCTTTTTGTGACATACGTTCAAACTTTTCCTAAAATAAACTAGTGGGATGCCTCATTTGTCACTGAAATATACATTTATTGTCGTACTTTACTACAAAGTAGTAAACAAATTTTGTTAAATGTATATATTTTAATTTTGGGATTCGTTATTTCTTTTTTCTAACAAACTCTTTTGTCCTTTGTTTATTATTATAACCATAATAACGGCTTTGTTGCAATGGCTGGCACGGATTACTGCGATGCAGTTGGATATTAGGTGCTTTGGATTTTCATCCTCTCTTCCTTCGTAACGGAAAACCTGCAGTTACTACTGTTTTTCAAACCTATGGTTATGTGTTTCCGGAGATCGCAGTGCTCTGTAAAAGAACCCACAATGAAATCTACACTCATAGAAAGTAAAGATTGCACAGTTTCCATATAAGAACGTATTGAAAGTGTCCAATCTTTACTTTCCATTGTACTTTGTGATGATGTGTCCTGGTACCCAGTATAATGTAACTGTATTTTCTCAGCACAGGCTTAGTTTTCCTAAGAATTTCCAGACTAATTATGGCTGGTTGACTGTGGGAGAAAATTGCAGAAACTTGCTGATATAATTTCTGTCAAGATTCAATAGAGCATATCTGCCACTAACATGCTCTGCTTGGAAGACGCTGGAGTAAGTTCGAGTTTGGTTCTGAGTGTTAGGTTACTAGCGCCAATACTTCTATACCTGTTACGTTATCAGTTCCATATACCACTTAATGTTATTTGCGTTTAGCGACTAGGTGGGTAGTTTTCCTTCTCATTCACCGCTGTTGCTTAGCTTCGTAAGAAAATTCTTTACGAAGTTGTATTTCCGAACTATTTCGTCGGAGAGCCCCGCCAGAGGTGGCCCAGCTCTCTAACATTGGGTCTCGTCCCCGCCAGTTCCCACCCTGCTTACTCTATGTGTAGGGTTCTGAGGTCCAAAATGACCTCCAAGGCCGCGGCTGGGCATGTTCTCATGACCCCGGTAATGCATCCACATTCTAACCGTCGTACCTTATCACGAATATTCTTGTTTGGTACTTGCATAACCAAATTATAGCCCCTTGTATTGTCACAGGTCTTACTATACTGATGTACAAGCATCCCAGTATATTTGGGTTGCAGTCCCGTATTTTGCCTGATAGGTTTCGATATTTGTTTTAAGGTTACTTATTCATAATGAATTCAACATCCTTGTTCTTACAAAGTTACCTGCTATATTGACAAAAAGAAACAAACAACTGAAATTCATGAGATATGTGAAAAATTGAAATACAGTATAGTCCGAAATAAACAGTACTGAAAGTGAAACATAGGTGTCTCTATGTGCGCGCTGTCATACCTAAGTTGACTAGTATAGACCTGTCAAGTAAACCTTAAACAATTAATTAGTAGGGGCTAATTGTTAAAAATGGTGTTAAGTACAGAGGAGAAAGTGTTTCTGGTAGAGCATTATTTCCGCTCATACGGAATCAGCTGGCGTAATGGTGCAAGTCTGCGATACATGTGTGATCAATTCACACAACGGTTTAATAAACGATCTCCAAGTAATGCTGTAATTTTGAATGTGATTAAAAAGTTCAGAAATACGGGTAATGTATTGTGCCAACGAAAAGGAAACTCGGGGCGTCCCAGGACAGCTAACAACAACAATAACCATGAACGTGTATTTCAGCGAATCTTGGAAAATTCGAAAGCCAGTCAACAGACAAGGACAGCGTTGCATCTTGGCTTAAAAAGAACTTCCTTGCAAAGAATCCTGAAGGAGCTGGGTGCATTTTTGTATGGGATTCGGGTACATCAACAATTACATCCTCGGGATTAGAGTACAATATTGCGCCGGAATTCTTGCATTACAGTATGAAAATCCTGAATTTTTGAAAAATGTATGGTTTTCAGACGAAGCACATTTTCATTTGTCGGGCCATGTAAATCGTCGCACAAATCGAGTTCTGGGCTTTGCCAGACCAAATGAGGTTCAAGAAGTTCCTTTACATAGTGCAAAAGTGAGTGTCTGGTGTGCAGTTTCGGGACACGGAATCATTAGTCCGTACTTTATAGAAGAGAATGGTAGGCAAGTCAAACTTAATCAAGAGAGGTATATACAAATTCTAACACGCTTTATCTACGTTAATTCTGTCGTGCACGTAATTTGGCATTTCGAGACCAATTTTTCCAGTAGGACGGGGCAACTTGCCATACTGCTGCCGCCGTTCGTCAATTTCTTCAAGAACATTTTCCAAGCAGATTCATTTCATGATTTACTGACTTCCCTTATCCTTCACATTCTCCAGACCTCACATCTCCAGACGCATACATTTGGGGCATGACTAAAACTGCAGTTTTTAAACAGGCGCCACAAACCATCGATGAATTAAAGGATGCCGTTAGAGCCTACTTCGCGGACCTGAGACAACCCTTATTCCATAACATGACGAGAAACTTGGAACATCGGTATGAAGTCTGTCTTGAGCGAGAAGGAGCACATTTAGAACATGTAATAAAGTGTCAATAATATGTATTTCTTAAAACAATAAATTAATTACAAGGTCAGTACTGTTTCTTTCGGGCTATACTGTACTTTCATCCAACAATGTAACAAATATAATAATTCCGCGGTCCGAGTATCTGTTATGATGGCTTCCTGCATTGGCTATATTCCTTACAGTAACAAGTGAATGGTGGATTTTTATTAAATTGTCTAATTGTAAGTAGATTTAATATACTTACATACACTGAGAAAAATGTGACAGCAAAACATTTTATTTAGAAATTTATACTTATGAATAGTATAAATTGTATTAAAATTACGAACACTGTGTTTAATGGCCAACAACAATTTTGTTCCTAAAATCAAATAAATATATCAAAATAAAAATTGTTAAAAAAAAGGTTTGCTACATTTGATGAAATTTTTAAATAAAAATAATTTACAACATCTAGCAAAACTAGTTCATTGGTTTTTAAAAGTATTTATAATTGGTTTTTAAATAAAGGTAGTTTCAATTTATGCACGTTGGAACACTAATGAAATGAGAGAGAGAAGGTTTAAGGCGCTCGTACGTAAAAAGAATGAGATGCAGTATGACGCGGTCTTTGTATTTGTGAAAAGGTTTTGTAAATCTGTTAGTACAAATTATTGCTAATTGTAGTACAAGCAATTTACTTAAAGTTACTATAAAATATAGTAAATTGAAGTATAATAGGTACTTAATTTCCAGGAATAAATTTATTGTTAAATTTAGTATGCTATGTTGCTGTCCTATATATAGCAATAAATTATACTAAAATGCAGTATATTTATACTTATAAATACTATAAATTTTTCTCCGTGTAGTTAGTAGGACAGTTAATCTAAAGCATAGTGAGTACAAAACAGTAGTATATAGTAGTTAGTACAATTTATAACTTCTAGACGTTAACAAAATCCTTAACCTGGCACGAAAAAATATTTGTAATTAGTAACCTAACATATACCAGATGGAACTTTCAAGTCTCTTTGTGTTTTGTTGCATGGTTATACTGTGTTATTAGACAAGGCGTTTTGTGCTTTTACTGCATATAACAATATTACGTCAATGTTAGCAGCTGTATCTACTCATTCATAAAGTTTATATAACTCCAAACTTAATGTAAGCATAGTCTAAATTATGCAACAAAATTACCGTAGAAAACTACAACTTTTAATATTGAAATATGTACATACCATACTTGTCAACTGCAGTTATACGAGCAGGAATTGTATATCGAGTTCGGACACTTGTGAGATTTCGACATCGTTCTCTATATCTTGTAATGCCTTGCCTAGCTTTCAGCACATACACACTTACAGCATCAATACTTCGACAAAAGGGCCTACAGTGTGCAGCCGTCTCCTTCCGTGCGCATTTGCATTGAGTAACACCTGTGAAACTTTGACCACGACGGCTACAGTCCCCGTCGCCGCTGCTTTTGAATACCATCGTGAACACAATGGACACAATTCTCTCGCCTTCATGCCTGTGGTGATTCAGCAGTCGATCTTCCAAACTGCACGTCAGGGTATGAGACTTTCAAAATGATGAAAGCCGCCTTTGCCATCCACAGCGACTGGACCCTATCAATACAGCAGACGTCGTATGCCGATACGAGAGACCGCAAAGAAGGTATTACCGTTGCAGTTGGTGCAGAAACGTCAATTCTCTTTGATTGGAAATAAGTTCTCTCGCGTAGTGTGTATACATACATAAATGGTTATACTGCTTTTGCATACACGTCCGTTGCATACCCAAATGCATATGTAGCAACTATGTTGTAAGGAGAAGTGAGCGTGAAACTTCGTAAATTATATATTGTGAGTATATGAGCATAAGATTGCCTCCTACAGGTTTGTACAAATCTATCTACGTAATATCTAACAGCAAGTGCGTTCCTAATATACTTCTTATTCAATTCAATGAATTCAATCATATTTTTATGTCACACAATCTCCACATCAATTTTAAATTGAATTTTCTTTTGCACATTTAAAGCCTTTAAATCTTTCCTGAAACTGTAGATAATTTAGTTCAATAACAATTTAATTTTCAGAGTTGTAGGTGTGTCAAGTGTGTCAGAGTGGGATGTCCCATCAAATTCCTCTCACGTAAATCCCTCGACGACGTGTTCAGAAAAAGAACAGCGACAGCTATTGGCCAGCTGAGAAAAAGTGTAATCTGGCTGAAGCGATTACAGACAAGTGGGTTAAAATAAAAAATTATGTGGCGGGTAGAATGACGCACGTAGAACCAATGTGGAAAAGCGAAGGTGGCAAAGTCTACGATTGTGGTATAGTGAGTAAAGCGAAAAGGCAATTTGCACATTGGAAACCGCATCACGTAGAAATCTCGCCGTTTGAAGCGGTGACAACAGCGCGGTAGATGTCAGAAGGGGATTTAATTAAGGCGCTGTAAAAAGCCGCTGTCTTCTCTTTATCTCCGACAACTTCCAATGTGTGAACCGGGGAAAGGCGAGCGGTATAACGTAAGGTAAGGGGATCTCTGGCATGGTGTGGTATGGTACGGTGAAAGCAAGACGGTGAAATTACTTGAGATGCAAAACGAGGTAGGTGGATTTTCTTCTCAGGCAGAAGTAAGGTTGCTCGTATACTAGACGTCTTTTCCTCGTTCTCTTTGCCATGTTGGTGCAGTTATTTTGTTTTAAATGCGGCAACCGATAACGTCGCTCTTGAACTTTGTAAATTTGATGCATGCCAGGTGTACAGGTTGGTAACGACGTCTACGAAAAAGGGAAAACCTCAGCATTATTTCGGTGCATGCTTTAAGGAAGTTTTATGCTAGCTAGGTTGATGAAATGCATAATTTGCTGGTGTGTAAAGTAATGAAATTCATACATAGCTGACTTCTTGACGTTCTTTTTACAATAATAATTGTATATTACATTTAAAAGTTATGATAGTAATTGCTTGTAAGGCGTGAATAAAAGATATACGATATATTTGGTAAAATCATCTAGTCCGCTACCTAAACTTAAGAACGGATTTTGTAATTGAGCGATATATTCTATATTGACGTAAGCTTAGTCAGTTGTACCACTTTCCTCTATTACTTTTTAATTAATACTTTTTTTTAAATTTAGTAGTGCTACTGATCTTGGTTCTACACTACCTTTTAGAGCGTTAATTTCATTGGATACATTTGTTGCAATTATGGAATTACATCGGAACTTAACTTTTATTAGATTATTCACCGTTACCAGTAACAAACATCCAATTATCTGTTAGTCCGTGCTTGTTGCAAATTAAGAATTTTCATAGCGAATGATCTATGATTGAATCGATAAAGTAGTGGTAACAATTTTTGCTTAACTGTGTTTTGTGCGGGGTCCTTGTACTCAAGCTCGACAAGATGGAAAGGTAGATTTCTTTATGTGTTACGAGAACGATTGATACTATGCCAGCCACTTCCATTGACGTATGTACCATGGTACGTAGAGATTGGACACTTTCAATACGTTGTTATATGGAAACTGTCCAATCTCTGCTTACCATATGTCTGGATCCCTCTTCGCATCTCTTACTAAATGGAGAGGTTTTAAACGTAGTGTTTAGATTAAAGGTTTCCAGTATGCCAGCATGCTAGAAATAAAAATGTATGTTACAGAAACTACACCAGGACGAGGACCTTCGTATTAATTCATTGCAAATCAGTTCTATCTGCATTGTAATTGCAAGAAATTACTTCCAGTCTCATTCTTGAGTGTCTTCCACAAATGAAACTGGTATGGAAAAAAGAAATCAAGGAGCCAACAGAGTAGAAAAAAATGATTTAAATATGTGATTATCATAAAGTAAAGACTATACATATTTTAAATTATTAACTTTTTAGCAAATTCAATTAGTAACAACAAATAAACGAAATCTAATTGATTAAGGAATGAGATTGTCAGTTACGGCAATATGACTTCCATTTTGTTGTTTTACATTTCTGGTTGAATTGTGCCAAGTTGCTCCGTAATATTGCCGTTTAATTCTTGTAGCGTTCTTGGTCGGCTTCGAAACACTAAACTTGCTAAATAATCCCACAGCCCCCACGCCAGTAATCAGCTGGGTTAAGATCAGCTGACGGTGGTGGGCATGAATTTGCGAAATCTCTGCTTAACACACGATCTTGGTTAGGTAACAATTCTTGGACTGGTCGGAAAATGTGCTCCATATTACGCGAAAACTATGTTTTCAATTCCGAGGTGTTCATTTTACAGTTGCGGAATAACATAATCTTTTAACATTTGCAAGTATCTATCACCGTTTTCTCTTCTCACAGAAGTTTACAGCTTCTCCATTCTCCATTTCCTCGTAGAAATACGGACCAATGATAAATGAAGTGTAAAAGCGCAGCAAATGGCTTTCTTGTCATGAAGGCCTTCTTGAACGATTTCCTGTAGATTTTTTGCAGACCAGATTCTACACGTTTGAGTA
>SMLS01060117.1:0-14647 GCA_004785975.1 Popillia japonica
CCCCCCATTCTTTTTTATAACTTATTTTTTGTTATTCACCAAAATTAGGTCGTATTTGCGTAGAAAACGATGGTGTATAATGAGTTTACAAGAGTAATAATTAATACACGCCTAACAGCATGAAGTGTTCACAATCAGTCACTTGTATAATACATATTATCACTTTACCCGTAACAAACGCATGAATTGAAGCACGTAAATAGATGATGTGCTTTTTAATATACTGTACTGGTGAAAATGTTTGTTCCTTTTGTCGTCTACAGGTGATAGTATGATTATAATTAAACAGAAACTACTTTAATATATATTCCTTTTATATATATAATAATAATATATATTCTCGTAACATCAAAAATTAAATCGTTTTAGTACGCCTTTTTACACGATCCAGCATAAATAAGCGTACGAAATGGCAACAGGAAATATTATAAATACTCTCTACTGTGTGCTCAGCACAAAAATAACAGTTTTTACGACTTTGTCTCTCGTCTCGTTTTAATACCGTGATTTATTATACAATATAAATTGTGAATTTCATATATTATACAATTACTATACACAAATATTGATTTTTTTTTAATTTTCTATATTTTTCTTATGTATGATTCAAATCAACTACTATATACGATAAATTTCATTCTGTCATCTCCAAAATATTTTGGCGGCAATATTCAAATTTGACAGCTGTCAAACACGATCTTCCTCCTTTAGTTCATTAAATTTAATACTCTTAGCTATAATTAGTGCATTTCGTATGAAGTATGGAAGCGGTTTATACATCAGGGTCCCGCTGTTTCAGTTTTTTTGTTTCAATTTAATCGAAATTAAAATTAAACAAAACCTAACCAAATTATGCTTTTAAAGGAATCTAATCACATTGGCATTATCACATTAATTTGCCTTTGTCGTAAATGTAATCTCGAGTTTGCTTTTTACGATATATACAGGTGGTCCAGTCAATATAAAATATATATTTACATGTTTTGCATTAATATATTTTTGTTTAAAAAAGAAATTGGAATGACAGATCTAGAACGCTCTGGAATGACGTATCGAATCACATATTAAAAAATTAAAATTAAATTAAATTTCCTTCACTTTCCTGTTCCTCCCTGTATATTTCTCGTATTTACAGGTCAATTTACATATAAATTAGTTTTGATAAAACATTATTCAAGATTCAGGTGACCATAATTAATGGTATTTACATCTGCCATATGGCTACCTCACAACAAGTTCCGTCGAGACGACCTGAAGACGTAGGTAGACGTTACTGTAGACGTACAGTAGGATTATTAAAGCCAATATGTTGACGGAACTGTTAGATAATCCAGCAGATCCTGTTTGCATAGCAGCAGGACGTTCCCCTGTGTACAATATATATACACGCATATAAGAACTTGAGTAAATTCGGAGCTAATCCTAATGTTTATTGTTTAATTTACGAACAATAGCTGGATGTATTTTGTATGTTTGTTTTTATAAACGCTCGCGTATTTATCGCATTAAACTTCGTACACCTATAGGGGAAGGTCGGGTAGCTTCTTTATCTACTCCTATATCCAAGAACAGCAATTTTGACCTGTTTTTTTAGCCGTTTCTCCTCCCCGACGTAAAACTGACCTATTATAAAGGTCTAAAATCGGTCATTAAGTGCATTTAAAACCACCTGAGGTACTTTAGCCTCTTTATAACTCTGTAGCATCAATCGTGTCGGTCTTGTACACGATTATTTTAAATAATCGCGATTTTCTAGATATAAAATCAAGTTTACACGTCAGATTTACGTCATATTTTGTATTTTAATCCGAACTATCTTAGTGTGAATCAAAATTTCGCTGAAATAAGTTTGGGGAACTTATGTTTATTAAATCTAGAGAAAATTTTTTATGTTCACACGTCAGTTTTACGTCATTTTTTGTATTATAACCCGAAATGGGTTGTTTCGAATCGAAATTTCGGTGTTTCTATCTTCGAAGCGATCCTACCTTCCCTTGAATGTGCGCCAAACGAACAGATTCAGATTTAGTAGCAACATAAGTGGTAATAATAAGGATAAGCGTGTTAAGAAATCAATAAACAAGTTTCCCGGAGTGCCTTACCGTTTAATACATGAACTCTAACATTGGCGACGTCTGCGTTTGATGGACTGCAAGAGTATTTTCCCGAATCCGAAATGTCCGCGTGCTGGATAAGGAGGAAACTTGTTGTTACCTCCCCCTTTTCGGTTATTACACTAACACCGCCTCGGGTAGAATCGTAACTAATCACCTGCAAAAAGTGAAAAAGCAAAAGGTATTAAATGTAAGAGGAAATCGATTTAAAAGAGCCGCCGTGTTCGTCACGTTTGTAGGAGCTTCGGCTGCTATATTTAGAATCGGAGTTTCCCGTCACCATCTTAGCGTAATGGCGAGGTAATTTTTGATTTTCCCCGCATTTAGGCGACAGAGCGAGTTAATTGAGTTACGTAATGAGGGAACAAGAGAGACGTGTATGATTTATTCGGTCTTTATTCCTGTTTCCAAAGCATCGGCCAGATCAGTCACCGTGAGTGCCAAAGGGGGGCGATTGGAGGATACGAGGAGTGGTAAGCTCTTTTCGATCTTTCTATCAATCAATCGCTAATGTTAGCTTGTGGCGTTAGCATTGACGGATGATAAAAATCCTACAGTTCGGATAATATTAAACTCAGATGTTTATGATATATACACGTCGATTTTTTCCTCCTTTCTGATACTGCTCGAGGTTCCTGTTTCGTCTTTTGTATCAGGCTGCAGGAGGAATTAGCAATAAACGATGTATTAGGGGTTTATACAGGATTCCACCGTTATACATCTTGTTTATGGCAGGTACAACTCTGTTAATTAAATTTTACACGCTTCCACTAGCCATGTGACAGTGGAAAGGAGTAATTAGTTTTCAGATTTTACTGTTTGTACCTCAGAGACGCCGTGTTCTATTTACGTTAAAATGAGAGCCGAGCTGGAACCTCCTAAATTTGAATTAGAAAAAAAATTACTATCTACCACTAAAGCGCAAGAAGTTGCAGTTCGAGCGTGACAAGTTCGGGTTTTACGTGTTTTATTTACGAACTGACAAAGTAAAACTCGAACACACGTTCTGAAACTGTTCCAAACAGCTATTTAACCGGATAATTTGCGCACGCGAGTGTTTCACCATTCGACTCAGCCACGTTGCGTGCCATTAGCATATAAACGTTAAAATTCTGATTCTTTTACACAATCCAATTCAATCCTGAATAGTTTTGCCCAAGATCTTGTTACATTTAGGTCATCAAACAAAAAAAAAGAAAAAATAAGAAATGTTAATGTTAGATTAGTATGTTAAACATGAATTACGACAAAACTAACACAAACCAATATGAAACTTACAATTTTACCATGAAGAAGATACCATATTTGTAGAATTCGCTACAAGAAATTAAGAAAAGAAATATGTTGCTAAAATACAGATTTCAGACATTATTTACCTCGTCTTGATGGTACCAAAAGATATAAGCAGGTGGCTCGGGGCTAAATCGTATGGAGCAAGTCAAATTGATGGTGCTACCCTTGCCGACGTGCAGGTCCGGGGCGCCCAGAATAGCGGCTGTTGGAACTTGGAAAAAATTGCAGTTATTAATTTTGTTAGTTTTGATTAGTTGGAACAATTAGGTCACACGATGAAATGTTAGATTCAGTTTTTGTGGTGAGGTAGAAAAACATGTATATATCGGTGCAATAAGATCCTAAAGTATCACAACCCCATACGCCTAGACAAACATCTTTTCAAATTTATATCGTCAGATGGTCTGGAAACAACCCCCACTCCACCCCCTCCGTCCCCCCTCCTACCCTCTTCCAACCCCCGCCACACATCCACTAGCATGAGCAGAAAAATCCAAAAATAAACGGAAATCCTATCAAGAGGAGCTCATTACGTTATTTTCCAAAGCATTCAAGGTCAGATGATCTCGAACCGGCCCCCCACTCCACCCCCTCCGTCTCCCTCCTACCTTCTTCCAACCCCCGTCACACATCCACTAGCATGAGCAAAAAAATCCAAAAATAAACGGAAATCCTATCAAGAGAAGCTCATTACGTTATTCCAAAGCATTCAAGGTCAGATGATCTCGAATCGGCCCCCGCTCCACCCCCTCCGTCCCTCCTCTTACCCTCTTCCAACCCCCGTCACACGTCCACTAGCATGAAGCATAACAATCCAAAAATAAACAGAAATTTTATCAAGAGAAGCCCATTACTTCATTGCAAAGCTTTCAAGGTTATTAGGGAACCAATTCTGGCTGGTAAGAGGTTGACTAATTCTTGAAATCAGGAATGTTTTCGAAAAAATTAGAAAGAGCGAGTGGTGGAAGGGGCAAAATAGGAGACCGGGAGGGGGCTGGAAGCTTCAACACGTAAAATTTGTTGAAAATCCTAAAGACATTAGGGAAAGGGGATGAGAAGGGGGCTGGTAGCTTTGTTTGGAATGCTTCTTCCTCCTATTCCTTTCTATTTTGGTGGAAATTAATGGGGAGGTGGGAAAGGGGGAAGAGGGAGGATGGCAGGAAGAGCAGTGGGAGGGAGGGGGTTGGATTGAAAGTTCCCAAGACATTGGGTTAAGTTCAAAATTTAGACCGATTTAAGGGGGATACTTTAGGACCTCATCGCTTATATATCCAGGATACTCCAGTTTTGGATCTCAAAATTGCTGCTTCATTTTAAGCGATCCAGGAGAAAAACAAATTAAAATCTGAAGCAGCGATTCAAGACGCACCCTACGCTAGAACATCGTGTATATATATGTATATATTTTCTAGTTAAAAATATTTATTTTAAACACCTCTATCCCCTTGCATTTGCTGATAAATATCTGACGTTCCTGATGGGTCCTGATCTAGTGGAAAATCTGAAATTAAACGAATACACATTTTCTAGTAAATTAAAGGCAGCGATGAAATTGTGGAGGTACCGTCATTTTTGTACAAAGAAGAATACAGACAATTAAATAGTTTCAGCGCGAATCGAGGAGATGTTGCAATCTCCCTTTTGACTGTATACGACGTTATAATTCACGGCGATAAAAGAGGTACATTTCTGAAATGTACATCATCTGAGTCACGTATCTGCCAGTATTATTTCTTCATATAACCTCTTTTATTTTGCAATATAGTTTAGCTAGGGAAATTTACATACGACACAAAAATTTTACATGCTAATATATTACATGCTCGTACATAAAAATTCAGGAAATGTTGCGAATCCATATATTAACGCGCTTTCCAGAGCGGTGGCAACCACATTCCACCACATTCTTTTTAGAACGCCGCGGAATAGGGGGGGGGGGGAAATTTCAGACGAGCCAAGGAAAAATCCTTAAAATAGGAGGAAGACGAGATGTATGTAACGTAAAAGCGTCGGAAGCGGTGTCACGACGACGATATCGTTGTTAAATAAATGTTACAATATGTAAGTACGTTATTGGTGAAGGATTGGTGTATTTAAGCAAATTAGAGCGTATCGTAAGATGCTGGCGGTGGAAAATCTGGAACGTACTAGTCAGGTATGTATGCGAGGAAGTCATAAATAAGACCGAGGAAATTCAACATTTTTCCCCACAAACCGGCTTTCGGCGGAAGGTTCTCTACTGAAACTATTTTCAAAAGTTACAGCATGTTTTCCGGCTAATTTCATCGTGAATAAATAATTTCGACGACTTACCGACGACGTTCAAATTCACGAAAAAGCTCCGCACTGGCTGTGTACTGATTTGGCACTCGTAGATCCCCGTATCGCGCTTCTGCGCCCATTTCACCTGTAAGGTCCAGTCGTCGGTTTCGATGTGGTGGTTGGCTTGGAAACGCTGGTCGCTCGTGTAGGTGTAACTGCCAACTGTCAAAATGTGAATATCGCGGTGTCTTATCCAAGAAACCTAAGCCAGAGATAAGATTTTTTAAATTTAGATTTCAGTTTAGGAGAGCTAGGCTCCCACCTCTCCCCCAATTTATTCCCCAGCCTACCCCTCAACTCTCCCTACCTCAGCGTTGTACTTCCCAGCCCCCCTATACTGCCCCACCTCACCCCTGTATTGCCCAGGCTCCCCTTATACTCCACAACCTCACCTCTGTACTCCCCAGCCTCACATTATACTCCCCCATCTCACCCCGGTACTCCCCAGCCACGGTCACTACTCCCCCGCCTACCCATTTACTGCCGTACAGTTACCTAGGCTCCGTAGATTGTGTTTCGTTCCAGTTAGGCTCCCACTTTTCCCCCATTTACTCCCCAGGCTCCTCCTCCACTCCCCCATCTCACTCCTCTACTCCCCCATCTCCCCCCTGTACTCCGAAACTTCCCCAGCCTTCCCCTTCTATCGCCCAACCTCACCCCTGTACTCCGCAACCTCCCCGTCTACTCCCCCACATCTCCCCTGTATTCCCCAGCCTCCCCCTCCTATCCCCCAACCTCACCGCTGTACTCCCAGCCACCGTCATTACTCCCCCGACCACCCCTCTACTACAGTAGAGCTACCCAGGCTTCGTAGATTGTGTTTCGTTCCAGCTTGATAACAGGCTTCTTCCTTGGTTTTCTTTAGGTTTTTTTTTCCATGTGGTCATGAATCTAACCATAGTTAAATGGAACCAAAGAATCATTTTAGACCTTTCTGAACAGCATCCTCCCCAGTCGATTTCCTCAATGATGGAGAATCAGGGATGAGGCCCATCCCAACGATGTTCATTAAGTGTAAACATTCTACGCGAGGAAAGTTAATAATGAGGAAGAAATTAAAGATGAGTTTAAAAAGGCCCGCCCCTCCTCTCCGTCATATATCAAGAATCGAATTTTATTTCAAACGGAGCTAATAAAGACATGTATATAACATATCCGGAATCATGCTAGGGGTTCATCAGTTCCTTCAGATTGAAATATGCGAAGTCCCAAATCAGTTCCGGTTGACCTGTTAGCTTTTCTGTCTTTATAACAAGCCTGTGCTACATTTTCTTGAATTTTCATTCCATTGATGATTCCGTATCTCCAGTTTCAAGATCATTATTATTTCCCCCGACAAATTGGATGTTAGTTGAGACATGAAAGCAGCGGTGTGCGTCCGGAATATAGTAATTACTTTCGCATTAAATCGTTAAATTTTATCCACGATGTATGTTTACGTAAATAGGAGGTGTTAATATTTTATTGGAGAGAGAGAGAGAGAAAAAATTCTTACCGTTTTATTTCCTAAATTCCGGACACGACAGCTTAGATAAGCGGATTTCCCGACTAGAGCTGTCACATTCTTCGGCGTCATTACGTCAAAATACGGTTCAAATCGGCTACTCGAACCTCCGGACGCCCCTAGGGGGTTTAGGGTACCACTTTCTGGCAGTGCATTAAAACCACTCCCACCAGAACTGTGAACGCCAGCATACACGAATAGTTCTGCAACAAAATATAAGTTTCGTCATTAAAACTAATTTTTAGGCAACCATCATCAGAACCGATTTGTAATAAATAAAATACCTAGAAGGCGGGGGATCATTTTACCGATTACATCCGGTAGTTTGCGGGGGATTCCGCGAAATTTAGATTTATCGCGTCTAATGAATAGCGCGCTTATCGCCAGCACATACTCCCTCGTGATTTGATGGCGGATATACAGTCCGAGAAATTTGATTACAGGCGCCTCCACCGAAAAAACAGACGCGAAAATGGTTTAATGAAAAAAATATATCTCTTGCGGCTCTGTAGTGTTTTCTCGTTATTAATTACGTGGAAATCGTAAAAAATATTGTTGGGGAAGGGGAGGGGTGGGAGAGGGGGAAGTTCGGGGAGGAAAAACACAGGTTTGTACAATTTTGCAGCCCCCTAGCCGCATCAACAAGTGACCTTCAATTATTTTTTTTTCCGTACAAGGTGGAGATGCAAAATTATTAAAATAAGAACGAACGTACAACGACCCAGCGCCACTTCCATTGAAATGGAAGTTATAATTAAACTTATCGCGATAAGTTTATTGGAGGTACAGATGTATGGTGCACGCAAGAACTTTTTAGCGTACGTCGAATATGGATTTATATCCAGGTGAGTTCTGTTGGGGCACACTTTTTTATGGCGTGTTGAACGCTATCCTACACAATCGATTTCAAAAGTTTTCCTTGTTAGCGATGATACACAGATCCAGTGGGATGGGACCCCTGCCCTTCGGAAAAAAAAATGGTAAAACGTGTGCAGTCCTCTGTATGAAATTGAGGGGGTAACGTACTGGATTTTTTTTCGACCTCAATTTTTTTGGGGCTTTATCCACCGACTTCGAAATCTAGCATAGCACCCTCTTCCACAATGCTAGTAATTTGATTGTGAAACCCGATCTGACAGTCGATCAGATATGGCAGGGCTTCTCCTTATTCTCTTTAAATTTTTGACTACGAGTCTGATTGTTATCTAAATAAGTCCAAACGATCATCAAAGACGTCTGGGAACACCTTCCTTCATTTTTGCAAATGGCGCCTCCTCAATTTTGCTCAGATTAATCTCTAAATGCTTCTGCAAGCATCTCAACCAAATTGCATCCAAACATGGATGTGGATGTGGGCTGATGTTAGACGGGTAGGACTACGTCCTATATAATTTCGTTAAAACAAACAGTTATAGGTGGATATGCGGGTAGCTCCCTAATTGTGAATCTGATTCGGGGAATCGATACTTATATTAAAAAAATATATAATAATAATAAAAATAGAGATTTGGAGAGATTGAGTTACACGTCATAGAATTCACTTCACTATAATGTCTTCGCCTTGCAGAAAAGGAAATCGCGTGTGCTGTCAGACCTGAATCCGAATGGTTGCGGTTAGATTTTCGTGAAAATGGCCTGCTAGCCGTGCACGAATGTTTAGAGTTCATATATAAAACAATTTATGTCTAAGACAACGAAATAACTCACGATCATTATGTGTAGATCGAATTTTAATGTAAAAATTGTTTATACGTCATTATTACGTCATTCGGTATAATTACTCAGCTTTTAACGGCAGCCACACCCTTTAATTTTTTAGACTTCCATACGTCGTCCTTTGTGCTTAGCAGTAATTATCAGGAATGGCGCTAGCATCCCGCAGACACCGAAAGCAATACCATTCAGCTCGCAAGCTTATCAAAATCGGTATTACGTTTAAATAGCGTAGATGTACCATTGATGTTAAGTCTAATTAGCTGGTTTGGAATGTTTAGCAACGTTATCGTCGTGTTATTCGTAGGTTTACAGAGCCGGATCAGGTGTTAAGTCTATTTCGACCGAAAAAAGACGTCGAAATTACGGCCCCCGAGTGGGTTTTCCGATAAAAACGAACGAAAATCGAATCTTTCGCCGTTTTTCGATTCATAGCTCATGCGAACATTAACAAACGGTGAAACTTTGCCTCCTTTGAATTGGATGTTCTGTTTAACATTCTCCACCCGTAGTTCCTGGAATTGTATAGACCTTTACAAATGGTGCTCGAACAAAATTATTTAGTGCGATTTGCGTTATTGAAAACAAACCGTTGTATTGCATATCTAATAGGAGCCGTTGGCGTTTTTCAATAATTCAAAATTCCTAATAAATTCAAAGGAATATTTATTTATGAAATTTTAATCAAGCTATCGCTGGTGAATAGACGAAAAAATGCGTATTGATCTGTGTGCATTTTGCACGTTGTTCAGAACGTAGAACAGGTTTTGAATATTGAATCTAGCACCGATACGACGAATGTGGAGTATGTATACGTTGGAACATTCGCCGAACTTGACGCCGTAAACTTAAGATCACTTTCGTGAAACTTCAACCGCTAGATTGAGACAAAATTGTTTTCGAATGTAAATTTGGTGATTTCATTTAAGCAACCCTTTATTAACTCTATACAACGCAACGAAAACCGGTTCAAATTTGCTCCACTCCGGGATATTCCCATTATGTTTGTTTCAAAAATAATTTACACCCCGACAATATTGATTCAATTCGTCTAATTCCGCATTAGGTGGATCTCTCGCAGGCTATCCATAAACTTTAATACATTTATTGAAATTTACGACGGAAGCAAATGTTTTGGAAAGAGCTTTACGACAAATATCTAGGAGAAATTGCAAATGATATTTTAATGCCCCCGCCCGTAGTAAGTACTTCTGTCTGGGATGTTTAGCCGGATCGTACTTGTTACTCAATGGTGTATGAGTAATAGTATTGGTTCAAATTGCGATTAAACGATATTTTTAACGGTTTTATTTCGGTTTATACGTTATCACGTCATTATTCAGTCACGATTACGTCATTACCCTAGTAGTTTTATAGATATCACGTCGAAATTACGTCAATATGCTGGGGAAACGTTAAATGTAAAAACTCTATATAAAAAAAATGGATTTCCAGATAAATCAGACACAATAACGCTGCAGGAAAACGCAATTCAATTAAAACAACGCAAAAAACTTTTCAGTCGTTCCGGAAAAGGTTGATTACCATTTAAATATCTAAATGTTGTTTTCGCATGCAGCAACAAACTATTTTAGGCAACTAAATTACATCGCCGGGGATTGCAGGCAGACGAAAAGTAAAGTTTCAGCCATTATTAATTTCCCCCTAACATCGCGCGAAAGTTAAGGAAGCGATCTGGGAGTTTAATTATTACAGACAATTTATTCGAAATTTTTCGAAAATTAGTTGGTTTGTTAACAAGTTTTAAGTGAAAATTTTCGCAGAAATTTCGATGAAAGCTGCATACTAAGAAGGGGGTCGAGATAGTATTAAGGTTTCGGCTTGGGCTAGGTTTTTAATATGGCGCGAGATGTAATTAATTGCGTTAAAAGAGAACGAGGGACAAAGGAAGTCGGTATCGCTGCAGGACACGTTGTGATATCAGGTTAATTGATGAATTAGGGGATCTTGGATTAACGAAGATGAAGGCATTTATTTGATAGCTCCGAAAGATCCGCTGTTGGGAAAACTTGAAAAATCAAAACTAATCAAAAAAAGTTGTCTGTGTTGTTTACTCTAAGGAAGCACGTTCCGGCGTTTCGCAGCTTTGTTTGCGTTGAAATCACAGGCGAGTGGATTGATTGACAAAATCAGAAACCGTTTCTAAATCGAATTCGACGCACTTCGTTGTTGTATTTTTCATAACAGGTGGACGACGCCGACGACAACATCGTTTATTGAGTAAAATAGAATAAAATAGAATAAAATAAAAAGAAAGTGAGCAGTTATATCCTTCAGTACCGAATATTTATGGGCGTACACTCTACAACGAAAACAGTATTGATTCGATGACGGGCTTTGATGAAGCAATCGGTGTCGTAGCATATGCATATTGGCTCGCCTTATTCAGTAAGTTTCGCTTGAATCTTGTACTCAATCTATCAATTTCTCTTGGCTTAACGATTGCCGTCTACTACGTGATATACAGGATACATAATATTCGATTTTATATTCATAAAATTCTACTTCGCCCTGACGTACAGAGTCTATACTGGCGGAATTTAGATTAAATTTACCATCAAAGCAAGTTCATCTATTTTTAAAGTTTGTATTTCGAAACCTCCACCACCAAAACGCATTTCCATCAAAATTTTTTTCATTGGGCTCTGATCAGGATGACCCCCCAGCTTGCCAATTGGTTTGGGAGAAGTCCAATGATGACCCCGAAGCTTCTAAACCACCCCCTCCCTGATAAAATTTGAAATATATCATGGCCAAAACTATCCTGAGGCAACTCCACAACTTAAACGCAATTTTCATCAAAATATCACGTACTGGTCCCCTACCAGGAAGTTCTTGAAGCGCTTTGGTTACTATAGAAGAGACCCAAAGATGCCTTCTAGAACCACCACCCATAATATAGAAGCCCCAGACGAGTAAAAGCATCTACACCACTAAAACGGGAATTTCACCAAAATATTTCGTATTGGTATATATATTTACAGCACTCTAATTCCTGTGGGAGAAATCTGGGGATGGCTTCCAATCTTTTAGACCTTATTTAGACGTTTTTGGCACAAATATAGGAGAACCACCACCCATAACATGCAGCACTTTAATTGCTTGGGGAGAGGCCCATAGGTGGTTCTAAATGTTTCAGTCCTTATTTTACGCTAAAATTGCAAGCTTGCATCTTACTCGAGGCTAATATTCCTCTAAATTGGGCAAATTTTGAGAACCCCAAGCTCTTAATGGATCCAACACTTTCTAGACCTTGAAAACTTCGTCGTCGTGAAGACTTGGAGAAGTGAAGACGTGCGGGGAGGGGCGGGGGGACTCCGAGGGAGACGGGGGGGGGGCGGCCAGAAGAACTGTATTCGTAACTTAACGACATAACGACTTGAAGGCTTGAAGTCGTGAAGACAGCGAATTGAAGTGTTGAAGACTTGAAGACCTGCAGAGTGGCAGTTGGGATGTGAGGAGGAGAGGATGCGAAGAGGGGGTGAGGGGGAGGGGGGAGGAGGGGGGGTTAGAGAAACTGTATTTATCATTCAGGACTTGAAGACTTGAGGTCGTGAAGACAGAGAATTGAAATCTTAAAGACGTTCAGTGAGGGGGTGGGGATGAGAGGAGGGGAGGGGAGGTTAGCGGAACTGTGTTCGTCATTCAAGACTTGAAGACATAACGACTTGAAGACTTAAAATCGTGAAGACTTGGAGAATTGAAGTCTTGGAGAATTGAAGTCTTGAAAACGTGGGGGGCGGAGGGGGCTGTGACGAGGTAAGGGGGGGCGATTAGAGGAACTGTATTCCTCATAAATATTTTGATTTGATTCGAATGTGGTGGTTAGAGCGTGTGTTTGTGGTGGATGGCACAGTTGCACTCACACCCACAAAAGGAGCTAGCTACTCAATCTAACATCAACGGATTTGTAATTGTAACAATTCTGTTTGCACAAACGTATCGATTCACTCTCGTCGCTGTCAAAGTCCGTTTGTTGACACATTATTAACGCCTCTCGGATCAGGTGTGCGTGCACCTATGTAAATGATACACAATACGAATTAATAATACTGAATTTTAGTCCATATTCTCGCTGTCCCCAAACAATTGTTGACGTGGTGTTGGTATTATTTCGAGCGCAATTGTGATGCTGAAAATTAATTCCAGAAATGAAAATATATTATTATTAGAGAAATAGCGGCAACCCTGGCGGCGGATTCGGTTCAGATTCTAAAACTAACCAGTTGTGGTCACAAATATAAAATAGCAAGAACAAATTACCTGAGGCATCCACCAGCTTCGCTATTAAGCTTCAGAAATCTTCCCATCACTGTCCAGGCGTACTCATATTAAATTGCGGGATTTTATTCGAGTTTAAATCCCTTCATACCGCGATTCTCCTGCTCGTATCCAGAATTAAACTTACCTTATACCAAAAATTATATTAAAATTGAAAATCTGCTTTACTCACGCGTAATTGTTTACGAATTTGTTCCACCATCCTCCCATGTTAAGATATTCCCCAATTTCTTTGTGATTCCTGTTGGGTAAACGCAAATATCCCACGGGATCGTTTAGTTAAATGGGAGATTCCCTCTCATAACAACATCCTTCTATTTAACCAAGCTTCCCCAGTTCATGCTTATTACATATTACGAAACAAATTGGATTTTTAATGAAAGCAAACATTAATTCACCAGAAATCTGGCGAATTTCTTTAAATCCGTCTGACAAGGACAGGATTCACCTACATATCTAGGTCGTGATCATGATGGCAATCTCGGGGAGGAAAAAATATAAAAACAATCGAAAAACTTTCCAACTCAAATGGGAAAATATCTCCTTTCGCGCTTTTATGATCTTGAAAATTTGTTAATACGCGGGGACGGGGTGGCGAAACAAAAGTGAAACGGAAAAGTTAAATTGCGCTTGTAACTGGAATCAATAAGGAATGAATTTGTAAATGCGATAAGTAACGATCTCTAGAATTATGATGACTTCAACAGACGACATTATAAATGACCTGAATGAAATATCGGGTCATTTATCACGGAGCTCCTACGAAGCAGTAATGAAAATTATATTAATCTCTATTTTGTATTGTAATATTATAAATGATCTAGATATTTATCATTTATTATCATCGTAATTTTTGTTTCATCAAGATGGCTACGCACCCAACACCTCAGATATATCGCGGGGCTTTTGTGAAGCTCCCAGAGGATCGTATAGGAAAAATTGGAAAGATGCGCCATAGTAAATGAGATGTAAACTTTGCCATTTTCTTGAACGTACTGGCTGATATGAAAATTTATGTGTACGATCTAGATGACTAATGTTGTTCCAGCTTTACGAACCAATAAAGAACGTCTTCTGTATTACAACATTTCCGATATTCCCCGTACGTTTTTTTTCCCTCAATGTGATAAGCATTGATACAGGCCCGGACTGCTATAAATTTTTATGTTCATTTATTTATTTATTTATCTCAAATTGTTTTGCCACCCCCCGCTCAAGACAGATGGTCGTGAGGGTGGTGGTGGCATAGCTTGTTCTAAATCTGTTCTAGATTGTGGCAATCTTTTTCCAGCCCCCACTTCCCTCTACCCCCCCCCGTCCCGGCCCCCTTTCTCATCCGATTTTTTAGTTTGAAAATCGTACTTTTTGCAATTGTGTCAAATTTGCTCCAGCCCCCCCC
>SMLS01060118.1:0-12989 GCA_004785975.1 Popillia japonica
ACATAATGCTAGAGAATGTAGGTACTATAACCATCATTCACCAAAATTGGCTACTAATGTTACTAAATCATAAGACCTAGACCAAAGACAAAAAATAATATTATTGTATGTTTCAGTTGCCGATTCCACGGGTTGCTACTACAATTTCCAACATTACGACGAAGGTGATCGAATCATCACCAACGAACCCTGCCTAAATTGTACTTGCCACAATCGAATGCTCATGTGTTACCTGAGGGTCTGTCCATTCATTAAAGCCATAGGAGAGAATTGCAAAGTTGAAAAACGGGCCGACCAATGTTGTCCGATTATCACATGTCCAGAAGGTAAATTAGTCATTACGCAACGATACGTATCTTCAATTTATTTAACTCGCCTTTTCTTCTTGATACAGTTCCTGTTCAACTTCTAACATCCACGACCACCGAATCGACAGGTGCTTCGTCAGAAGTGGGACATTTGGACACTTACGGATGCTCAATCGATAAATTATTCTATTCAGACGGTGCCAGAGTTCCTTCCGATCCTAACAAGCCATGCGAATTGTGTTACTGTATTAGAAATAAGACTGCCTGCGTCATGCAAGAATGTACGTTACAAATCGATGGATGTAAACCCGTATACCAAGATGGTGTCTGTTGTCCTGTGAGATATGACTGTGGTAAGTATTCTAATTCTTTAGATATAATACAACCTAATTAATAAAATTATTATTTCTTTCAGAACATCCCGAATATACTGAACCAGAAACTACAGTTATACCAACGACAACTACCACACTCAGAACAATATTCACAACACTACCGGCTGCAACACCAGCTGATTGTATTCATGAAGGTGAAATTTATGCAGATGGCGCACTGATAAAGAAAGATCTCTGCGATCACTGCTATTGCATGAAAGGCGATATTGTCTGCGCCGTTCAAGAATGTGGACCTACACCATTGGATAAAGTTAACTGCACAGCCTTACCTGTTAAAGAAGGTCAATGCTGTCCTGATACATACGACTGCGAAAACATTTCAGAAGAAGAACTGACAACGACCTACTACGAACTGACGACACAAGCGGCTATTAAAGCAGCCGAAGAGGAACAAGCGATAAAGCATGAAATGATTACCGAAACTCCCGTAGAATCACCAACTGAGGTACCTGAAGAAGCACCGCATGAAAGCCAAACGCCAGAAACCTTGGAGGAAAGGAAACCTATGCTACATCCTGATGAAGCAATAACTTCAGCTCAAGCAACTACAGAGCCAGTAGAAGAAAACCAAACAGAAGTTATAGAAGAAATGCCAAAAGAAACCGTAGTACCTGATCATAAAGAGCAATTGCCAGAAAGTATAACAGAGCAAGATACGCTATCCAACGAAATAGACTTCGATAAGGGACACAAACCAGTACAACATGAAACTATTACAGAGAGCTTGCACACAGATTCGCCGCTTGAAGAACCCCTTGCAACTATTAAATCTGTTGAAGAAGAACCGCAAAAAGCAAGCGAGGAATCACTTGTACCAATTACAGAAAGAGTAGTAACATCAAGACCAATATATGACTGTGGAGACGATCCAAATTGCACCCTTCAGCATGCTCCTGAAAAAGAAACTGGCAACGTTGCTGAAACTGAGACAGCTAGTCCTGAAGTTCCTAAAACAAGTGATGAAACTCCAAACGAACCCAAAAAGGAACAGTCTATTGTACCTGAAGTAACTGAACCCAATAATGAAACTGAACAACCTGCAATTTATCACAAACTACCCGAAGACGAAGAACAACTTCATATCGACACCACCGATGTAGAAACAGAAGAACCAGAATTTATGGAACGAACTGTAGTACCTAAAGCAGAAGTTGCACCCACAACAGCTCACCCATACAAAGAAGAAGAATCCGAAAAGCCTATTCTATCACATATCCCAGAAGAAAGCGAATCCGCTTCTACCGCAAAAGAAGAAACACTAACTGAAAGTCCTGTCACCGAACCAGTGCAACCACACGAAGAACAACCCTCAGAGAAAGAAGAAGATATAGCACCAGTAACGGAAGTAGCACAAGAACATTCCCAATCCCCTAACACTGAAGTTATTGAAGAGGATCTTTCAAGTATACCAGAAAAGCATCCAGAAGAATTACCAGAAGCTGAAACTGAACAACCTGAAGAACATGTTACTGAAAAACAAACACATGAAACGCCGGTAATTACGGAAGCTCCACAACAAGTGTCAGATGAAACTTCAAGTTCAGAACAAGCAACTAAACTGGAAACAAAACCTGAAGCAGTCGAAGCGGTTACTGAGCGCGAGGAAGTTGCTACAAAGAAACCTGAACCTTCCGAAACTCATGTACCCCATGAAGAGGAACCAGAAGTGCCGCTAGAAGATGATATTGATAACGAAGATGTAGATCACGAAGAAGAATCACCTCTACATGAAGAAGAACCACCTCTACACGAAGAAGAACCACCTCTACACGAAGAAGAACCACCACTACACGAAGAAGAACCACCTCTACACGAAGAAGAACCACCACTACACGAAGAAGAACCATCTCTACACGAAGAAGAACCACCTCTACACGAGGAAGAACCACCTCTACACGAAGGGGAGCCCCCTATACATAAGGAAGAACATCAAGAACCAACTGAAAAATTGCCGGAAGTACATGAAACAGAGGAAAAACAACCACAACAACCACAGCAACCCATTACCGAAGAAGAACCCGAAGAAATGGAAGCTATAACTGAAATCATTCCTTCTAAGGCACCTGAAACTCCTGAAAGTCAAGTTAAAGAACATATTCCGGAAGTGTTACAACCAGGGGAACCTACAGAAGCGGAAATTAAAGATGAAAGTTTGACAACACAACCGATGCCAACAGAACAACAAATCATACATGACGAAAAAGATGAGCAGGAACACGAAGAAGAAGCATCAATTACAGAAACTCTTCCTGAGACTGTTAAGCAAGAACAACCAACTGACGTAACGCCAGAAGTGGAAGTAAAGACAGAAATACCTGAAACGTCATCGATCCATCCAGAAAAAGAACAAGAAGTAGATTCTTCAGAGAAAGAACACTTACCAGAAAATCTAACCGAAAGAAGCGAGACACCAATGGTTTCTGAAGGAGAAACTCCTACACGTAAACTTGACGAACCGACGGAAACACCACCGGAAGAAAGTGAACGACCAGTAGAAACTACCGAAAGTCCAGAAAAGATACCTGAATTATCTTCAGAAGAAGCTCCCGAATCAGTAACACCTCAACACGCAGAAGAAACTGGAACTCCGGGAGAAATGCTGAAAGAAAGTGAAGAACCATCAGAAACTACTAGCAGTTCGGTTGAAATACCAAAACAAACTGAGGAACCAATAGATATTACGGAAAGTTCGAAAAAAACACCTGAATTGCCGTCAGAAACTGCTGCAAAACCTGCAGGAGAAGAGACTCCCGATGCAGTAACACCTGAACAGCCAGGAGAAATTCAACCTCCAGTTGAAATATCGAAAGAAAGTGAGAAACCATTAGAAACCACTGAAACTCCGGTTGAAATCCCGAAAGCAAGTGAAGAACCATTAGAAACTACAGAAAGTTTGCCATCAGAGCCTGGTACAAAACTTACAGATGAAGAAGTTCCAGAATCAATAACTACTGAACACCCAAGAAAACCTGAAATTCCTACTGAAATTCCTGCTAAGCTACCAGAAGAAGTAATATCTGAAATTCCAGAAAAATTACCCGAATCTCAGACTGAAGTATCTTCAACTGAACCTGTAGAAATACCAGCATCTTCAGAGGCTCCAGTACAAGGCGCAGAAACTCCAGTTATACCTCAAGAACCTCCAGCAGAAAAACCAGAAACCCCAGTACCCACACCCGAAATGCCTGTAGAAACGCCAGAAGCACCTACAGAAGAGATGAAGCCGTCCGTTGAAGAATCTGAACCGGAAGAGCCTTCGGTACAACCATCGGAATCTCCATTGGAAACTACAGAATCATCGGAGGCTCCTGCACAAGTGTCGGAATTGTCGGAAGCATCAGAGTTGCCAGCAGAAACGCCTGAAGCTCCTGCAGAAGCACCAGAAGTTGCAACTGAAAAACAGGAATCCCCAGAGTTAACAGAATCACCAGTAGACATTCCGAAATTGCCGCAGGAAATTCCAGTATCACCAGAGGAAATGCCTGCCGAAATTCCAGAATCGCCCACAGATTTGACAGAGGCGCCCATGGAAATAACAGAATCTCCTCTAAAAACGTCAGAATCGCCTGAAGAATTGGACTTACCTGTAGAAGTACCAGACTTATATGCGGAGCATCCAGAATCATCAGTAAAAACACCAGAATCTCATGAAATGATTCCAGAAACTCCCGAATCTCCTACAGAAGGTTCGGAAATGCCAACACAAACGTCAGAACAACCAGAGGCTCCAGCTACTCCACTTGTGGAGACTTCCGAATCCCCAGAACTACCAATTGAGTCAGAATTACCTGCTAAAGAATCGCCTTCTGTTACCGAAACAGAAAAAGCAGTAACGGAAACAACCTCTTCAGAACCACAGACGCCTGTTGAAGAAGTTCAACCCACAGTTGGAACATCAGAAATTTTGACTGAAAAGGCAGAAACAGCAACAGAAGTAGAATCGTCACAAGAACAAGAAGTACCAAATCAAACAGAAATTCCAGTAGAGACACCAACACTTTCCTCCGAGCCTTCAGAATCACCGATGGAAACATCAAAAACCCCTATTGAGATGGAGCAAGCTTCAGTTGAACCGGAAATACCAGAAATATCTACAGAAGAAGTACCTAAATCTCCATTAGGAACGCAAGAAACGCCAATTACACCTTCAGAACATATTCCTGACGAGACAGAATCTACGGATCATACACCTGAAAGCCCAACTGAAATACCAGAATCACCGTTTGGAGGTCCAGCTGAAAAATTGCCTGAACAACAAACTTCCAAACCGGAAGAAATGGAGATTATAACGGATATGCCACAGCCAACAACGAAACCAATTCAATCGTTTGACCATGTCACAGAAATGATTGAAAATGCTCCAGTTGAACCAGCAGAACATGGTGAGAAAGTTGCTGTTGTTGTGCCTGAAGCACTACCGTGTCCACCGGGTGCCATATGCGAAGAACCTTCTCGAGCACCTGAAAAGGCCGAAACACCCGTTGAAGAACCAAGCGTACAATGCAAAGTTGGAGAAAATTGTGAAATTCCACAAGAAAATATTCCTCAAGTTTGTGCGAACGAGGAAGATTGCAAGCAGACTCCAATAACTGAATGTCCACCTGGTGTTGAATGTCAAAAGAAAGCGGTACCTGAAGGTTGTCCAGAAGGCCAACAATGTGAAGTAATTTCACAGGAGGAGGCAATACCTTGCGCAGAAGGCGCTGATTGCACAGTTCCACTACCAATACCAACTGAAAACGAAGAAAAGAAAGAGCACGATACACCTGCGCCTTCTGTACCTGAAGTTATCAAAGAGCATGAAACCGAATCACCGATACTTAGTGAAGATCATACCAAGCTAGATCTTGAAGAAAACGAACTAGGAAATGTTGCAACTTCAGAACCTGAGATAAAAACTGAAGAACCAAAATTATCCAAGCCAGAATCACCACAACAATCTGAGCTTCCAGAAGAAATTGTAACAGAATCTAAAGCAGAGCCAGAAGTAACAACCACCAAAGCTATTGAAACAAACGAAATTGGTCAACCGTCGGAAGGTGAACCACAGGAACCTGAAGTATCCAGCGAACAACAACCCCCGGAAGAAACATACTCGGCAACTCCTGCTGTCCCTGAAAAAGATAATATTCCCAGTGAGATTGATCAATCAACGGAGCAAAAATATCATGAGGAAGCAGTAGTTACAGAATCAATGGAACAAACCGAACTACCTATACGTAAATCATCAACAGAACAGTACGAAGAACAAACAATCCCGACTGAATTACCAGCAAAACCATCTATACCAGAAGAAGCAATTCCTGAAATTAAATTAACTGACAAAGAAAGTGAAGCTGAACCAACGGAATCAAATGAAATCATTCCACAACCAGAAGAAGAATTAACACAAAAACCTCAAGAACCTGAAGAAGGTCCTGTCAGTTCTGAACAACTGCCAGAAAGTAATAAACAAGAGCCGCCGACGAAAGAGGAAGAAACTAAAGCAGAATGCACGGAAGAGTCTTGTGTGTTGGGCCATATCTCTCCAACTGAAAAAGAAAAAGAGAAGACACCACTACAAAGCGATGAAGTTCTTAATGAAGTAGTTCCAGAAGTACCCACAGAAAATATAATTCCAGGAGAAGGCAGTTGTCTCGTTGATGGTCAAACATATGAAAACAATTCCAGCGTACCACCTATAAATCGTTGCCAGATATCCTGTAGATGTATTAGCTCAATTCTGCAATGTGAAACAGTTTCGTGCTCTCCAGCTCCATCCACCTTAGAAAATTGCATGCCAATTTATCATAGCCCAGACAGTTGTTGTCCAACATATAGTTGCAGTAAGTTTTTACATTTTCAGCTGTGATTGAGTGCTCATATTGTTTTTGTTTTTACTTTCAGCAATGCCAGGACAATCAACAATAGAGTCAGATAGCCACATGATGGAAACTACTACAAAGACTGTTGCTTCCGAACAAATTACAGAAGTTCAACCAGCTCAGGAAGAAGCTGAGCAAACTCAAACTGAAGAAGCCATAAAACACACTGCAATTGAGGAAAAGCCGATTATGGAAGAGGAAAAACCTACTGGAGAAACAGCAGAACAGCAGCCAGAATTAGAAGAAACGTCACCAACACCATCCATAACTAAAACAGAAGAATTGCCAAGTGAAGAAACATCTGAACATATTCCAAAAGAAGAACTTCCACAACACGTTCCAGATGAAGAAAAAACTGAAAAAACCCCAACTGAAGAAAAATCAGATAAAATTCCCAGTGAACACAAGCCAGAACAACTTCCAAGCGAGGAAACAACAGAACAAATTCCAAGTGAAGAAACTTCAGAACATATTCCAAGTGAAATGAAACCAGAACAAATTCCTACTGAGGTAACATCAGAACAAATTCCAAGTGAAGAAACTTCAGAACACATCCCAACTAAAGAAACATCAGAAGAAATTCCAAGTGAAGAAAAGCCAGAAGAAGTTCCCACTGAAGTAACATCAGAACAAATTCCAAGTGCAGATACTTCAAAACATATTCCAACTAAAGAAACTGCAGAACAAATTCCAAGTGAAGAAAAACCAGAACATGTTCCAAGCGAAGCAACCACGGAACAAATTTCAATCGAAGAAAAGCCAGAACAACTTTCAAGTGAAGAAACTTCAGAACCAGTTCCTAGTAAAGAGAAACCAGAACAAGTTTCAACTGAAGAAAAGCCGGAGCCAATTCCAACTGAAGAAACTTCAGAATTAGTTCCTACTGAAGAGAAGCCAGAACAAATTCCAACTGAAGAAAAGCCGGAACAAGTCCCAAGTGAAGACACATCAGAACAAATTCCAATTGAAGAAAAACCAGAACAAGTTTTAACTGAAGAAAAACCAGCACAAGTTCCAAGTGAAGAAACATCTGAACAAATGCCAACTGAAGAAAAGCCAGAACAAGTTTCCACTGAAGAACAGCCAGAACAAGGTCCAAGTGAAGAAACATCAGAACAAATGCCAATTGAAGAAAAACCAGCACAAGTTCCAAGTGAAGAAACATCAGAACAGATGCCAGTTCAAGAAAAGCCAGAACAAGTTCCAACTGAAGAAACATCAGAACAAATGCCAATTGAAGAAAAACCAGAACAAATTCCAGCTGAAGAAACATCAGAACAAATTCCAATTGAAGAAAAACCAGAACAAATTCCAGCTGAAGAAACATCAGAACAAATTCCAATTGAAGAAAAACCAGAACGAGGTCCAAGTGAAGAAACATCTGAACAAATGCCAATTGAAGAAAAACCAGAACAAGTTCCAACTGAAGAAAAACTAGAACAAGTTCCAACTGAAGGAAAACCAGAACAAGTTGCAACTGAAGAAAAGCCAGAACAAGTTCTCACTGAAGAAAAACCAGAACAAGTTCCAACTGAAGAGCAAGCGACACCTACAGAAAAACAACCTGAATATACTCCAAGCGAAGCAAATACTGAACATACACCTGTGGAAGAAGATATTCATCGCGAACCTACTGAAGATGAAGGTGAAGACGAGGAAGACGAAGGAACTCACGAGGAAGATCATGAAGAAGGTTCTGGTCATCATGTTGAGCAAACTACGAAACATGAAATACACGAACCCCAACCAACTACAACTCCAATATCTGCCATATCGGAAGAAGTGACACCTGCTGTTGAAAAGCATACAACAAGTCCAGAAGATACGAAAGTAGAATCTCCGACCACAAAACTTGAAGAAATAGAAATGGAAGAAGAGAAGAGTACTGAGTTGCCTTCAGAAGTTTCTGAAGATCAACAACCTACTACAGAATCTGTAATTCATGAGACACCGAAGACCGTTCCTGAAGAGGAAATAAAACCAATTCCCACTGCAGAAATTAGCCAACAAGAGCCAATAACAGAGGAAGCGGAAGTAACCAAAGAACAAGAAATTGTGACCGAAGGCCATCATCCTGTTGAGGAGGAACCAGTTGTTACTGTTGAATCTCTTCCAGACGAAGCACCAACTGTCACAGAAGTACCCGAAGTAGGTCCATTGGGAGAGGTTACCAAAGGTGAAAAGGATGAAATTCAGACTGAAAGAGAACAAATACAAACGGAAGCACCTATTAAAGAAGAAGTAGTTTCCAGTTCAGAGGAAGCCGGCGAATCTCCTGGAAGTACAGAAGAGCCTGTAAGGCAACCCGAAATTGAAGAAACTCAAACGCAGAAGGCGGAAAGTGGTGCAACTGAAAAAGTGCCAGAACACACAATTACACCAGAAAGTGTTCCAGAAGTAGAAGAGGAAGGTAAAGTATCAGAGAGCACAACTTTGCACGAAAAGATTGAAGAAACAAAAATTCCCACAACGTCGTCATCGGTTTCAGAAGTTGAACAAACAACTCGTGCAGCTTCAGATAGTGAAGAACAACAAGGACCAGTAACGGAATCGAAACAACCTGAAGTTGAACAAGCTGTAATTACTGAATCATCTCCAGTTGAAGGTCAAACCCTTAAAACCTTGGAAAGTGTTACTGAAGGTGAAAAGGTCGCAGAATCAGAAACTATGGTGCCCGACGAAGAAAAGAAAGATATTACTAAAGCTCCTCATGTTACGGAGGGCAGTGAACCCTCTGAGCTTGAAGTATTGGAAGCTTCGACATCCTCAAGTACTTCTCAAGAACCGGTACCAGAAATAGCACATCCGGTAGAGGAAGAACCTAAGGTACCTACAAAAACTGAGACGCCGGAAAAGGAAGACGACTCTCAACAATCTGAACGGCCCATTGAACAAACGCAAACTGAAAAATCAGAGCAAGAACCTATTTTAACAGAAGAACCAATTAAGATGAGCGAAGAACCCGCAATAGTACCCGTACAAACAGAAGAACCATCTAAAGGAGAAGAACCCAGCGAGGTAGTGAAACCAACTGAAGCTTCCGTCGACACTGAACATGCAACGCTTAAGATTGAACAACCACAAGAGGAACCCGAACAAACTGAAGAACCATCGAAGGAATCTGAAGCTACACCTGCTCCGGAAAAAGTCTCTGAAGCTACTCCAGAAATGTCGGAAGTTGTACCTGAGAAGGTCACGGAACGAGTTGAACAAACTGCAAGTGAATCGGTACCCGAAGTGTCAGAACCTATTAGTGAAGTGACAACGCCTTCAACGTCCGATTTGTATACATCGCCTCCTCATCCAGTGAAGACGACTCAGAAACCTATAATTCCTGGCCAACTTCACACTTCAGCCCCGCCAGTTCCTACAGATCTGCAACCCTTATTAACGACACTGGCTCCTCATTACCACGTTACTTCCACGACTTATGCTCCAAATTACGAAAAGCCTAAACCTACTAAGCTTCCTGAAATACCAGAACATGTACCTGAACAAGCTCCCGAATCTGAATATCCGCACCCAACGGAAGAAGACTACGATGAGGAACCTGGTGCTTTCGGTCCTGGAACTTGCAGATATGGTGGAAAGGTCTACGTCTCCGCACAACAAATCCCAAGAGATGATCCGTGTGATTTCTGCTTCTGCTTCAGAAGTGATATCATATGTTTGCAACAAAGTTGCCCGCCACCAATCCCTAGATGTCACGAAGAACCGATCCGAGGCTTCTGTTGTCCGAGATACGAATGTCCTGTGAATATGGCGACGTCCGTCAATATTACAACAACATCGACCACGACCACTACGACGTTACCTCCACATTTCTTAGCTCACGCTTATCGGGGTAAAGCCACTAAAAACGGTTGCCTGATACAGGGTCAAGCTTATAAGGTTGGAGAGGTGATTCGCTCATCTTCGGGACCATGCCTCCACTGCGTGTAAGTTTCAACGTATTTTTTATGTTTACGTCAAATTTGCAGTAATTTCTCGATCAGTAATCAAGTTTAATTGATATATTTCTAATTTTTTCAGTTGCGGAGGTGATGGTCAGATGCAATGTGATCCTAAAGTCTGTAGTCCGGAACCAATGTTACGACAGATGATTGAAGCAACGGTATCGTCAAGGAGATGAACTTAAGTGATTAAGTTATTTAACATTAGTGACAATGCACGAGACAGCGGTGATTTTCGACAATGATGATGATGATATGATGACGAAAGAGAATGGTGACGAGCGATGGTCTGAACAAAACGTAATCAAGGTGTTTATAAACTTCGCGATATTACCGTGCAAAGTGATATTATATATGATACGAACAATTTTTTCTATTACTATTATATTGTAGTTATACCGAAAATTTTAGAGATGAGATATAAAAATAACCACGAACAAACCACACAAAACGCAACAAAAAAAAAGCAATTATAAAAGTAGATATCAGCATTCTCGGGTGCCAAAAATATATTTAAAACACATGAAATCGAATTAAGACTAACTAGGTATCTTTGTGCCTTCAAATCGTCAGACAATCTTATAAGAAGCGTTTCTCTGTCTGCGAAATCGTGTAGTGAGTGCGAGTGTATAAGAAAAACGCGACAGATATATAATTAAACGGCGTATACTTCTAAAACATCATCACTATACTTACGCACTTCTTTAATGTACGAATAGTATTCCAATTTAATCTATAATATTCGAATTCACGAACGAAAATTTTTCGAACTCAATTCCTACACACTAAAGGAGTGATTAAACCAATCGACGACTGATTCTGATATTTATACATATAAAGAAAAACGACCTTTTCTAAGAAAATTTTTCAATGAAGGTATATCGTATTTTGATAGCCATTTAAACTTATTCGTAAATTTGATAAATGTCAATGAATTAAATTAAATTAAATTAGGTGAAAAAAATGGGCCCTATATACATACGAATGAATATATATTTTAGTGTTTTCCTTTTTAATTTTTTTTTATTTTAATTTGAATACATCGTCTTGCGTAGCAATCACGCATTAGTCTGGAATCGTTTGACCGACGGAAATGTACATTTTTTTTTTATTATTATTTGTGTTTTGTTCGCGTATTTTTAAATAAGTATTTTTTATTTTTTATACATATTATATATATTATGTATATATTTCCGTCACTTGAACTTTCAGACTTATTATTGTATATTAACGGATGCTCAAATATACAAAAAGAAACTAAATATGGTAGTATTTATCTATAATTAATAAATTATGTACATTATATTTTATTGTTTTATATGCCCCTTCATATTCCTATCCTGATTAATATATCAAATTCTGGTACAAGTGCTGCCATCTTTCATGATCACGCCGAACTATCTACGTAAACATACAAAATTTATATCTTAGGTTAATTTAACGTAATGGATTAAACTGACACATAAATAATAATTAATTGCACCTTTGTCTATAAAATTCGGTAATACATATATGGTAAGTAATTTCTGTATAAAAGCTAAGCAGCGAAGCAGTAAACAAAAGTTTTAAGTTGGCAGCCAAACAGTTGTAGGATTCATAAAAATTGGGAATATTTACTTTCGTGAATTGTCCATACTGTATTTATAAGCGAAATGTCAAACTGATAGTGTCAATCGCTTCGTGTTTCATTGCCGTTACTGTCTTTTTCAACATAATATACCCCAATGCCATTTACGACCCAACAGGATACGTTGAAGCGAGAAAGACAGCAATAAATCACCAAAACTACAAGAATAGAATACACACAAATGCCAGCTAAAAGAACCTGCCCCTGGCGTTCCATTGAAGTGCTGTACGATAATGTTACGGTACTAAGAGGTGGTTGGAACAAACCTATACCTCATAAATCCAGGATGGACAACTCACAAAAGTAAATAATTTTTAATAATCCTGGGACTTTTTTGTTGCCAATTCAGGACAGTTCAAACTGATCGCAACGTATGTCACTTATGTATAAAACAACACATGAAGATATGATTATGTGTATAGTTCAACGTTTCTATAATGTTATCTATTATGTATTGTGCTGAATTTATGTATTTCAAGGAAACAAACAATCGTCCAGTTTACTGGTATTCTAGAATTAATTTGAAAACGTAAATTTTACTAAAACGCTCAAAGCCATATGTGAAATATAAATCATGTAAAATCAGCCGTAAACTTTTATTTCTGGTAATACAAGCCTTGAAAGATATCTAACCAAAATAAATGAAATATACTTAATTAGTAACCACCTAAATAATTTAAAATTGCACAGTTTGCGACTGGCCATTTCTTCTAAAGAGCTGTCGCCATTTTGTGTCGGAAGTTGTCCAAATTAATATAAATCGTCCAATCTAATATACCAACACCTGGCCGTTAGTGTTACTTAAAAATTTGATTAGATTGCCACAAATTGTTAATGTACAC